>SJYX01022435.1:489516-534461 GCA_006410675.1 Oreotragus oreotragus
TCTGATTTCGGTGTTGACTATTTGGTGATGTCCATGTGTAGAGTCTTCTCTTGAGTTGTTGGAAGAGGGTGTTTGGTATGACCAGTGCATTATCTTGGCAAAACTCTATTAGTCTTTGCCCTGCTTCATTCTGTATTCCAAGGCCAAATTTGTCTGTTACTCCAGGTGTTTGTTGACTTCCTACTTTGCATTCCAGTCCCCTATAATGAAAAGGACATCTTTTTTGGGTGTTTGTTCTAGAAGGTCTTGTAGGTCTTCATAGAACTGTTCAACTTCAGCTTCTTCAGCGTTACTGGTCGGGGCATAGACTTGGATTACTGTGATATTGAATGGTTTGCCTTGGAAACAAACAGAGATCGTTCTGTCGTTTTAGAGATTGCATCCAAGTACTGCATTTGGGACTCTTTTGTTGATTATGATGGCTACTTCATTTCTTCTAAGGGGTTCCTGCCCACAGTAGTAGATATAATGGTCATCTGAGTTAAATTCACCCATTCCAGGCCATCTTAGTTCACTGATTCCTAGAATGTCGATGTTCACTCTTGTCATCTCCTGTTTGACCACTTCCAATTTGCCTTAATTCATGGACCTGACATTCCAGGTTCCTATGCAATATTGCTCTTTACAGCATCGAATCTTGCTTCTATCACCAGTCCCATTCACAACTGGGTATTGTTTTTGCTTTGGCTCCATCCCTTCATTGTTTCTGGAGTTATTTCTCCACTGATCTCCAGGAGCATACTGGGCACCTACTGACCTGAGGAGTTCATCTTTCAGTGTCTTATCTTTTTGTCTTTTCATACTGTTCATGGGGTTCTCAAGGCAAGAAGACTGAAGTGGTTTGCCATTCCCTTCTCCAGTGGACCACATTCTGTCAGACCTCTCCACCATGACCCATCCATCTTGGGTGGCCCCACACGGCATGGCTTAGTTTCACTGAGTTAGACAAGCCTGTGGTCCATGTGATCAGATTGGCTAGTTGTCCATGACTGTAGTTTCAGTCTGTCTGCCCCCTGATCCCCTCTCTCAGTGCCTACCGTCTTACCTGGACTTGGGGTCTCTCTTCACGGCTGCTCCAGCAAAGCACAGCCATGAAGAGGAAAGCCATTACATAATCATTAACACATATCAGATATGCTTAATACTAGCAAAGTAGATTCAGTTACTGTTTGCAATTTAAATTCTAAACACAGAGGTGTAGCTGGGAGTTAATTGATTTATAAATGTTGAGCCAGCTTTGCACTCCTGGAATAAACCCTACTTGGTCATGATGCATAATTGCTTTTACATATATCACTGAATTTTATTTGCTAAAGTTTCTTTAAAGATTTTCACATCTACATTGATGAGGAATGTTGGACCCTAGTCTGTGTGTGTGTGTGTGTATGTGTTGTATTTTATTTGTCTGGTTTTGATATCAGGGTCATTCTAGCTTCAAAAAATGAATTGAAAGTGTTCCTTCCTCTGCTACTTACTGGAAGGCACTGTGTAGAACTGATGTTAATTTTTAAAGCATTTGGTAAAATTCTCCAGTGAAACTATCTGATCTGGGGTTTTCTTTTTAGGATATTTAAAATTTACAAATTCAAATTCCACAATAATTATAGTGCTACTCAAATTATCTGTTTCATATTGGGTAAATTGTAGTAGTTTTCCTTTTTTGAGAAATTGGTTCGTCTCATTTAGGTTGTCAAAGTCCTGTATTCCCTTACCCTCCAATTTTACATCTGCAAGATCTATAGTGATGTCACATTTCATTTCAATTTTGGTAATTTCTCTCTTTCCCTCTTTTTTTTGCCTGTTAAGTCTTGCTAAAGTTTTGCCAATGTTATTGATATTTTCAAAGATACAAGTCTTCAGTTTCACTGATTTTTCTCTATTCATTTTCTGTTTTCAATTTTATTGATTTCTGCTCTTTTCTCTATTATTTCCTTCCTCCTTCTTGATTTGGTTTATTTGGCTTTTCCTTTTCCAGCTTGTCAAGATGGGAACCTAGATCACTGATCTGAGGCTTTTCTCTTTGCTGACTATGCATCTAGTGCTATAAATTTCCCTCTCGGCAGCACTTAGGAATGTCACAGACGTTTTGACATATGACATCTTAATTTTATCTTTTATTAACTCTGGAATCTTAGTTTCCTGACCAGGGATCAAGCCTGTGCCCCCTGCACTGGATGCACAGAGTCTTAACCACTGGACTGTGATATTTTTATTTTAATTCAGTTCAAAATAGTTTAAAAATTTCAAATTATACTTTATCATTGACTCGTGGATTATTCAGATGTGCATTATTTAATTTCCAAGTAGTTAGGAGATTTTTATGTTTTCTTTCTGTTACTGATTTCTAGCTTGATTTTATTGAAGTTGGAGAACACAGCCTTTCGATATGAATTCTAATTTTGCTGAGGTTTGTTTCCTGTCCCAGCATATGGTCTATAGGGTGTATGTTCTGTGGACACTGAAAATAATGAGTTCTATAAATGTTGATTTGATCCTGTTGGTTGATGATGTTGTTGAGTTCTATATCCTTGCTCTGATATTCTGTCTAATTGCTCTGTCCATTATTGAGAGAGAGGTGTTGAAGTCTCCAGCTATAATTGTGGTCAGTTTCATCCGTTTTTTTTCTTCACATATTTTATAGCTCCATTGTTTAGTGCATATATATTTAGAACTGCTATATCTTCTTGGTGGTTGGACTCTTTATCATTATATAACATTCCTTCCCAACTCTAGTAATTTTCTTTGCTCTGAGATCTACAGTATCTGATTTTTATATAGTTCCTCCTACTTTCATTTGATTAATGTTGGCATGATATGTATTTTGTTTATTCTTTTACTTTCAACCTGCCTGTGTGTGTGTATGTGTCCATATGGGTGCCCAGTTGTGTATGACTCTTTGAGACCCCATAGACTGCAGCCTGCCAGAATCCTCTGTCCATGGAATTTTCCAGGCAAGAATACTGGAGCAGGTTTCCATTTCCTACTCTAGGGCATCTTCCGGACCCAGGGATCAAACACACGTCTCTTGCATCTCTTGCATTGGCAAGCAGATTCTTTACCACTAGCACCACCTGGGAAACTTCCCTCAACCTGTCTGTACCATTATATTTGAAGTGAGTTTTTTATAGATAGTATATAGTCAGGTCATGATTTTCAAACCACTTTGTCAATATCCGTCTTTTAATTGGTGTACTTAGTAGTTGACATTTCATATCATTCTTGATGTGTTAAGTTTAGGTGTACAGTTTTAACTTTTGCTTATTTGTTCTTTCTGCTAAGTCACTTCAGTCGTGTCCAACTCTGTGCGACCCCATAGACGGCAGCCCACCAGGCTCCGCCATCCCTGGGATTCTCCAGGCAAGAACACTGGAACAGGTTGCCATTTCCGTTTCCAATGCATGAGAGTGAAACGTGAAAGTGAAGCCGCTCAGTTGTGTCCGACTCTTAGCGACCCCATGGACTGCAGCCCACCAGGCTCCCCCATCCCTGGGATTCTCCAGGCAAGAGTACTGGAGTGGGGTGCCATTTCCTTACACAATGCATGAAAGTGAAACGTGAAAGTGAAGTCGCTCAGTCGTGTCCGACTCTCAGTGACCCCATGGACTGCAGCCCACCAGGCTCCTCCATCCATGGGATTTTCCAGGCAAGAGTACTGGAGTGGGGTGCCACTGCCTTCTCCATTTGTTCTTTCTACATACACTTAAAACCACATCAGAAAGTGTGAAAATTTTTGTTTCAGTCATCGAATATAATTTGTAAAAGTTGAGAAAGGAAAGAAAGGGCCAATTGCATTTACCCATATTTTTGCTTACCATATTCTTTTTTCTTTCCTGATATTCAAATTTCACTTTTTATTGTTTCCTTTCTGTTTGGAAGCCTTCTTTTAGCATTCTTTTAGGGTGGGTCTTCTGGCAAGAAATTCTCTGTTTGTCTTAATTCTGAGAATGTCTTGATTTCCCCTTTATTCTTAAAGAATATTTCCCCTGGATATCAGGTTCTGGATGGACAGTTCTTTCCTCTCAGCATTTGGAAACTGTCATGTCCCTTCCTCCTGGCCCCTGCGGCTTCTGATGAGAAAGTCACTGTAACTTGAATCGTCTCCCCCTTACAGAGGAGGTGTCGTTATTCTGTCACTGCTTTTAAGATTTTTTTTTGTTGTTCTGTTTTTAGTTTTAGAAGTTTAACTATTTTGTATCTTGGTGTGTCTTGGTGTGGATTTTATTGAGTTTTTCTCTTTGGAGTTATGCTCAGCTTCACAAACCTGTAGATTAATGTTATTTGCCAAATCTGGGACGTTTTCAGCCACTGTTTCTTCAAGTTGTTTTTTTTTTTTTTTCCAGTTCCATTTCCTCTCTTGTTTGCTTCCAGTAGTCGAATGACACAAACATTAGATCTTTTGTTATAGCCTCACAAGTCTCTGAGGCTGTGTTTTTCATTTCTCTTGTGTCTATTTTCTCTTGGTTATTCAGATTAAGTAATACAGATTATTTCTATTGTCCTATATTCCCATTCAGTGATTCTCTCCTCTGTCCCCTCCAGCCCTCAATTAAGCATATCCACTGATTTTCTTTTCTTTTAAATTTCAGTTTTCATATTTTTCAGTTCTAAAATTTCCCTTCAGTTCTTCTCTATCTTTATTTTTCTTTGCTGATACACTGTATTTTTTTTTTTTTTTCATTTGTTTCAAGTGTGTTCCTAGTTGTTCCTTGGAGCATTTTTATGATGACTGCTTTAAAATCTTTTTCAGTTAATTCCAACATCTCTGACATATTGGTGTTGGCTTCTATTGTTTTTTTTTTTTTTTCATTCAGTTTGAGATCTTCCTCATTCTTGTTATAAGTGAATTTCTATTGATACTTGGGCATTTGGGGCATTATTATTCTATTGATACTTGGGCATCCAGATTCTGGATCTCATTTAAACTTTGTGTTTTAGCTGGCTTCCTCTGACATTACTCCAGCTGAGAAAGGGGAGTGGTTGGGAAATCAAGCTCTCCATCAGGCCCCCACTGATACCTCCATGGCTGAAAGGGGTAGGTCTGTCTTCTCACAGTTCCCAGTGTGGTCTCTCCACCAGCACAACAGGGACTGGGGTGAGGTCTTGTTACCATCCACTGGGGAATAAAAGTCCTGGATCCCTACCTGGCCTTCTCTGACATCACCCCCGTGGAGCACTTGAGATGCTTCACTGCAGTCTGGTGAAGGGGGAAGTCTAATCTCCCCACTGGATCTTTGCTGGTGTGATGTTAGAGCCGAGCAGTTTTTGTTGGTAAGTATCTGTTCTGCCGGGGCTTTCCAGGTGGCACTAGTGGTAAAAAGAACCTGCCTACCAACGCAAGAGACTTAAGAGACACGAGTTCAATCCCTGGGCCTGGAAGATCCCCTGGAGGGTGGCGTGGGAACCCACTCCAGTATTCTTGCCTGAAAAATCCCACTGGGAGAGGAGCCTGGAGGGCTACAGTGCACAGGGTAACAGAGTTGGATGCAACTGAAGTGACTTCGCGCGCATGCACGCCTGTTCTGCTAGGCTGCCCTTCTCTTGCCTTTTTAGCTGAAGAAACCAGGTTTCTGTCAGGGCACTTTTGTGTGTTTCTTTGCTTTTGCCTGCCCATTAGCCTTTCCCCATTTCTAGCTTCTTCAGCTCCAACTCCGGGCTGTATAAGGCAAAAAGAAACTCCTCATTCACCAGGACCTCATCACTATGCTGGTTCTTGGGTCCCCAGGTCCCAAGAAGCAGGTCTGCCTTCTCTCTCTTGTAGAGTTTTCTTGTGTTTATTTTATATAAATGTCTAGGGTCCCGGTTGTGCCTAGGGACAAGTCCGAGAAGCTGGAGCCTACCTGAGCCCTCTTAACAAGTGCTTTTATCTCTCTGGAGTTTTCCAGGACCACCTCTGTCTTCTTAACACAACTAAACAGATCAGATATTCTAAGATGTCCGTTATTTTCCATGGACTCCCAGCTTTCTACCTGACCCAGGTAAATGCCTACCTGTCCAGTCAGGGACAAGAAGAACTCTGGGCTTTTAGAAGGCCTTTTCTTTCAAAGCTGTAGGTGCAATGGGTGACTTGGAGCAGAGCCCCAAAGATGGTTGCTAAAGCTAGAAATCCAGTTGAGTAATCTGTTTCAGGGTCTCCAGGTCAACCTTGTGAGGTCTTTTCAGGGGAATGCAGGAATCTGGGCAGTGTCAGCAATCAAAAATGACTCAAGCCAGGGTGTTAAAGTTCATAACTTTGTCTCATTCCCCACCATGGCTGGCTCCTCCCTCCAGGACTTTTACAAGAGACTCTCAAGTCTGCACCTGATTTCCTTCTCTACCCAGCTCTGGGAGGCAGCAAGCACCCACCACTCTTGATGTCCTAAGTGCCTGGCTTTCAGAGGTCAGGGGCCTCCCCAAGACCACTTAGTTCCATACTGTCAGAGCCAGGCTCATGCCCAGGGCTTGTGACTCTGGCACCATGGTCATTTTCCAGGCCCCAAATCTTCTCTGTATTTTTTTTTTTTAATCTAAGTCAAAATGGGTCTCAAAGTATGGTCCGTGTATTCAAGGGTTCCCCCAGGATTCTTACAGGGGTTGCTGAGAGATCAAAACCATCTTCCAAGGAACACTTAGATCTTATCTACCCCCTTCTCTGGGTTGATATTTGCGTCTGTGGCGCAAAGGCAGGAGTAAAAGTGCTGGCGCCTGAGCAGGAATCCAGGGAGGGGCGCCAAATCGTACAGGCTGTCGTTGTATTCCGCATCACCACATGTGGGCAGCAAAAAATGCCAGCTGCATCCTGGAATGTCTGAGATGAAGCGGCAAACATGACTAACTTTATTAACTCTTGCAAGAACACGGAAAGGGAAGTATTTGCATAAGCCCTTACATTGTAACCCAAGCATGACATCTGTTGGAGGAGAGGCTCTAGTGTGAGCATTCGTGTTATGAGCTGAAATTGCCTATTTTCACCAAATGCCTTTTTTTTTTTTTTAAACATAAAAAGAAGAAGCAACAGACACATGATGGCTATTCAGACTTGGGTATTTGGCAGACATTTTCTCAAAAGCAAACAAAGTGAGCCTATCACTTCGAGGCAAACAACTGGCAGTATATGTTGCCAATGATAAAATGTGAGCTTCCAAAGTGAAAATTAGAACTGTGGAAGGCTTATGTGTGCCGTCATGAACTTGACAGCTCCCTGCTACCAAGAGATATTTCTGATGAGGTCAGTGGTAAGACAAAAAAAAGTTCTTTTTTGATATGGTATAATGAAATGTGCAAATATTTGGAAGATCTGTATAACTCATTGAGCCAATATTTTCTAAATGACCAAAAGAGACATGCATGAGTGAAAAACCATGCATGAGTTACCAAACCGTGAATGAGTAAAAAAGAATTAATCAAAGTGTAAGAAAAACGGATTAGAATGTATAATACGAAAAGTTCATTGACCTTGCTTCAGATTCTTCATTGCAACTAATTTTTAAGATTCTGAGTTGAATTGTGTCCCTCCTAAAGTTCATATTTTGCAGTCTTTACCTCCCAGTACCTCAGAATATAACTGTATTTGGTGACATGTCCCTTTAGAGAGGGATTAAGTAAAAATGTTAATGCTTAATGTTTAAGCATTAAGTAGTGCTCAAAGTTCTGCAAGCCAGGCTTCAGCAATACGTGAACCATGAACTTCCAGATGTTCAAGCTGGTTTTAGAAAAGGCAGAGGAACCAGAGATCAAATTGCCAACATCTGCCGGATCATCAAAAAAGCAAGAGAGTTCCAGAAAAACATCTATTTCTGCTTTACTGACTATGCCAAAGCCTTTGACTGTGTGCATCACAATAAACTGCGGGAAATTCTGAAAGAGATGGACATACCAGACCACCTGACCTGCCTCTTGAGAAATCTGTATGCAGGTCAGGAAGCAACAGTTAGAACTGGACATGGAACAATATACTGGTTCCAAATAGGAAAAGGAGTGCGTCAAGGCTGTATATTGTCACCCTGCTTATTTAACTTACATGCAAAGTACATCATGAGAAATGCTGGACTGGAAGAAACACAAGCTGGAATCAGGATTACCAGGAGAAATATCAATAGCCTCAGATATGCAGATGACACCACCCTTATGGCAGAAAGTGAAGAAGAACTAAAAAGCCTCTTGATGAAAGTGAAAGAGGAGAGTGAAAAAATTGGATTAAAGCTCAACATTCAGAAAACTAAGATCATGGCATCTGGTCCTACCACTTCATGGCATATAGATGCGGAAACAGTGGAGACAGTGTCAGACTTTATTTTTTGGGCTCCAAAATCACTGCAGATGGTGACTGCAGCCATGAAATTAGAAGACACTTACTCCTTGGAAGGCAAGTTATGACCAACCTAGAATATGCAATGTCTCTGCATATTCAAAAGCAGAGACATTACTTTGCCAACAAAGGTCCGTCTAGTCAAGGCTATGGTTTTTCCAGTAGTCATGTATGGATGTGAGAGTCAGACTGTGAAGAAAGCTGAACGCCAAAGAATTGATGCTTTTGAACTGTGGTGTTGGAGAAGACTCTTGAGAGCCCCTTGGACTGCAAGGAGATCCAACCAGTCCATTCTANTTGTCACCCTGCTTATTTAACTTATATGCAGAGTACATCATGAGAAATGCTGGACTGGAAGAAACACAAGCTGGAATCAGGATTACCAGGAGAAATATCAATAGCCTCAGATATGCAGATGACACCACCCTTATGGCAGAAAGTGAAGAAGAACTAAAAAGCCTCTTGATGAAAGTGAAAGAGGAGAGTGAAAAAATTGGATTAAAGCTCAACATTCAGAAAACTAAGATCATGGCATCTGGTCCTACCACTTCATGGCATATAGATGCGGAAACAGTGGAGACAGTATCAGACTTTATTTTTTGGGCTCCAAAATCACTGCAGATGGTGACTGCAGCCATGAAATTAGAAGACACTTACTCCTTGGAAGGCAAGTTATGACCAACCTAGAATATGCAATGTCTCTGCATATTCAAAAGCAGAGACATTACTTTGCCAACAAAGGTCCGTCTAGTCAAGGCTATGGTTTTTCCAGTAGTCATGTATGGATGTGAGAGTCAGACTGTGAAGAAAGCTGAACGCCAAAGAATTGATGCTTTTGAACTGTGGTGTTGGAGAAGACTCTTGAGAGCCCCTTGGACTGCAAGGAGATCCAACCAGTCCATTCTAAAGGAGATCAGTCCTGGGTGTTCTTTGGAAGGACTGATGCTGAAGCTGAAACTCCAATACTTTGGCTACTTCATGTGAAGAGTTGACTCATTGGAAAAGACTCTGATGCTGGGAGGGATTGGGGGCAGGAGGAGAAGGGGATGACCGAGGATGAGATGGCTGGAAGGCATCATCGACTTGATGGACGTGAGTTTGAATGAACTCCGGGAGTTGGTGATGGACAGGGAGGACTGGCGTGCTGCAATTCATGTGGTCGCAGAGTTGGACATGATTGAGCGACTGAACTGAAGTTAAAATGTTAAGTTCCCCTTAGACTGCAAGGAGATCAAACCAGTCAATCCTAAAGGAAAGAATCCTGAATATTCACTGGAAGGACTGTTGCTGAAGCTCCAATACTTTGGCCACCTAATGTGAAGAGCTGCTTCACTGGAAAAGACCATGATCCTGGGAAAGACTGAAGGCAGGAGGAGAAGGGGACAACAGAGGATGAGATCAGATAGCATCACTGGCTCAATTGACATGAATTTGAGAAAACTCTAGATGTGGAGGACAGAGGAGCTTGGCTTGCTACAGTCCATGAAGTTGCAAGCAGCTGGCCATGATTCAGCGGCTGAACAACACAACAAGTTAAAATGAAGACGTTAACTGGGCCCTAATCCAATCTGATTAGTGTCCTTATAAGAAGAGGGAATTTGGACACAAAGGGAGACACCAGGGCTATCCAAGCAGAGGAAGGACCCTGTGGGGATACAGCAAGAAGACAGCCATCTGCAAGCCAAGAAGAGAGGCCAGCATGCCTTGATCTTGGACTTCTGGCTGCCATAGCTATGAGAAAACACGTTTCTGTTGTTGAAGTCCTTCAGTGTGTGGTGTTTGATTACGGCAGCCCTGTAACTGAGCAAGATCCTGCGGGGCCTTCTTGGGGACAGACACCCCTACCATGTTCCCGCACCCTTACTTATCAAAAAGCTTTAGTTTCTTAGGCCTTCACCAAGTGCCAAGGAACAGATTCAACCAGAGAAGTAAGAAAAGGCAGCCAGAAAGGAAAACAGTGAAGCAAGACAAAATAATAGTTCAGCCATAATACCAAGTCCAAGACCTTTAATTCCTCTTCAGGGGGTCTAGGTGATATCCTGAGCCATACCCTTGGGCTGTTTTGCACACTAAAATCTTCTCCAGGTAGAAGAAGCTAACTGCATGTTGACCAGCAGTACCCAAACCTCAGGCCACTTGGAACCAGAAGGATGATGAGGTTACCTCCTGAAAAACCACCGTGTTATCTCACCGCTGTCTAATCAGAAGAATGTCCATGAGCTGATCTACCTACCACCCTCACCCTTAATAAAGACTTTCAAAACCCTTTGCCAAAAGCCACCGAGGAGTCCAGAGCTTTTGAACATGCGCTGCCCATTCTCCTTTATTTCTGGCACTGCACTGGGGGTCTTGCAGGGCTTCCCCGGTGGCTCAGAGGTTAAAGCATCTGCCTGCAATGAGGGAGACCCAGGTTCGATCCCTGGGCCGGGAAGATCCCCTGGAGAAGGAAATGGCAACCCACTCCAGTATTCTTGCCTGGAGAAGCCCACGGACGGAGGAGCCTGGTGGGCTCCAGTCCACGGCATCGCAAAGAGTCGGACATGACTGAGCAACTTCACTTTCCCTTTCCCTTTCACTTTGGGTGTCTTGCAATAGAAGCTATACTTGCTTGTACGCAACCTGGTGTCCATAGACTGGCTTATTAACTGTGTGCGGATGAGTGGAGGCCAAGTTTGGTTGGATACCAGCCGTAACTAACATGATATCACTTGTTGAGTTTGGGTGTAGTATCAAAAGAGAAGATCTACAGTTATCTGAACAGCTATTAGAATCCTCCTCCCTTTCCCACAACATATCTCTGTGAGGCTGGAATTTCTTCATAGTAACCAAAACATCCTATGGCAACAGACTGAATGCATAAGCAGATGAAAATCCAGCTGTCTTCAATTAAGTAATTAAAGAGACACAAAAACATAAAGCAATACTATTCTTCTAGGGGTTTTTTTTTGAAAATAGTTACTTTTCATAAAGTATGTTATCATAATGGATTTACTATTGCTATTTTTAAAAGAATTAATACATAAGTAGCATTACTATCTCCATTTTGACTTCAAATATGGTAAATATGGAGAGACAGTATTCATGTAATCACAACTCTTGGAGGTCCTCAGTCATTTTTAAGAATGTAAAAGGTCCTGAGACAGAAAGTTTGAGAATGGCTGATTGAGGTCAGTATCTCCCCAATTACGTCAATCAAACATGACTGTCAAGATGATTACTATCTCTCCTTTAATCAATCTCGTTTTTTCTTAATACCTTGCTTGATTAAAACTTAAACACATTTATTTTAAAAGGAAAACCAGGGGCACTCACCACAAATAAAAGACAACCACAACAGAAAAATTTTAACAGGATGTCCTGATGTTTAGTGGATTCTATTGCCTGCCCAATACCCTAAGTCCAAAATCTGTTTGCTATCTACCTAGAGTTTAGCCAGTATTCAGGTGGGGTGTGTGCATGCTCGGCTGTGTCCGACTCTTTGCGACCCTATGAACTGTAGCCCACCAGGCTCCTCTGTCCATGGGATTCTCCAGGCAAGAATACTGGGTGGGTTACCATTTCCTCCTCCAGGGGATCTTTCTGAACCAGGGGTTGAACCCACACCTCCTGCATTGGCAGGTGGGTTCTTTACCACTGAGACACCTGGGAAGGGAGTGGTGTAAAGATACACTAATTCCAGAAAGAAACTTTTGCCTTGAGGTAGCCTGGAGGACTGAAAGAAAACTGGAAATGGATGAGTTTTCCCACCAGGTGATGGGCTGTTATTTCATACTACCTAGTATCCTCTTTGGTACCATCAAAGGTATACACTCTACACTTAGGGATGCTCAGATTTAATGGCATTGAGGCTTACAGGTAGGGGCACCGGTTCCTGTCACAAACAGTGCTTCTGCCTTCTTGAAGGCATGTGGGGGAGAGGGTTCTACTCTTGTTCCCAAGCCCAAAACACTGACCTTGGCAGCTGAATTTGCGACCCTATGAACTGTAGCCCACCAGGCTCCTCTGTCCATGGGATTCTCCAGGCAAGAATACTGGGTGGGTTACCATTTCCTCCTCCAGGGGATCTTTCTGAACCAGGGGTTGAACCCACACCTCCTGCATTGGCAGGTGGGTTCTTTACCACTGAGACACCTGGGAAGGGAGTGGTGTAAAGATACACTAATTCCAGAAAGAAACTTTTGCCTTGAGGTAGCCTGGAGGACTGAAAGAAAACTGGAAATGGATGAGTTTTCCCACCAGGTGATGGGCTGTTATTTCATACTACCTAGTATCCTCTTTGGTACCATCAAAGGTATACACTCTACACTTAGGGATGCTCAGATTTAATGGCATTGAGGCTTACAGGTAGGGGCACCGGTTCCTGCCACAAACAGTGCTTCTGCCTTCTTGAAGGCATGTGGGGGAGAGGGTTCTACTCTTGTTCCCAAGCCCAAAACACTGACCTTGGCAGCTGAGTTCGAGAGATGAGAAACAGCACATTCTAGCTCAAGCAAGCCCTCAAGATGCTCTGTGTAGCCCTCCTCCAAAACCAAATCAGCTCACGGTCTGTGGAAGCCTCTGTTCAGTCTTGTGCATGTTCTGCTCTGAATCTCACCTCCTCACAAATCTGTTTTAAACTCCTCTATTTCCTTTCTAGGTGACAGTGCCATTGCCAAGCATGTTTCCAGCAACACTGATTGCAAGAGCCCTCTGGAGACAGCCCATATGTTCACCAGAAGAACAAACCAGCACACTGGGATATCCTCACGCCAGGGAATACTATACAGCCATGTAAACGCGCAACTTCAGGCACTGCAACCACAGAGACAAACCTGAGAAGCACAATGTCTCCCAAAGTAAGCGCCATTCAGCAGGCTCCACGCCACACGATGCCATTTTAAAGGACTAAAGCCACAGGCAAGCTAAACCACGGCACTTAAGCACACACACACAAGATAACAATGCTTTTTTTTTTAAGCATATGGAAATTCTCTGTACTTTCTGTTCCATTTTTCTGTGAACCTAAAACTTCTCTAAAAATTACAGTCTCTAGAAAAAAAAAAAAAAGCAAGGAAATGATACACACAGTATGGTCATTTCCTCTGGATAAGGCAGGAGGTCAAAGTGAAGTCGCTCAGTCGTGTCCGACTCTTTGCGGCCCCATAGACTGTAGCCTACAAGGCTCCTTTGTCAATGGGATTTTCCAGGCAATAGTACTGGAGTGGATTGCCATTTCCTTCTCCAGGGGATCTTCCCAACCCAGGGCTCGAACCCAGGTCTCCTGCATTGTAGACAGACGCTTTACCATCTGAGTCACCAGGGCAGGAGGTCAGGGTGGGGACAACTCACACAAGAATATAAAACTTATTGGTAACATTCTAAGTCCACAATATACATTGCATTACTAAATTGACATATATGCCACATAATTTCCTCTGTATGCAACAAATATAATACTAAATAAACAAAGGGAAATATGCTCAGCTTCTTACGCAATCATTTTGCTTCTTAAGAACTTGTTCTAGGGACTTCCCTGGTGGTACAGTGGTTAATAATCTGCCTGCTAACGTAGGAGACCCAGGTTCGATCCCCGGTCTGGGAAGATTCCACATGCCTTGGGGCAACTAAGCCCATATGCCGTAACCACTGAAGCCCGTGGGCCCTAGAACCTGTGCTCTCAAACGAGAGAAGCCACTGCAAGGAGAAGCCCGCCCCTGCAGCTAGAGAGAGTGGTCTACGCTCACTGCAGCTAGGAAAACCCGTCTGTGGTAACAAAGACCCAGCACAACCGAAAAACTAGAAAGTAAAAATAAAAAAGAACTTACTCTAATGGAAGCACCTGGAAATGCAAAAATATTTCAACCATATCGATGCTGATCACGGTGTTTTTCTTTTTAAATCATGGCAATAATCTGGACACAATCTAAGTTTCTCATCTAGAAGGTTAGTTACGTAAGTTACTGGGAAGTCGTTGGTCAGGATATTATGCATCTATCAAAAAAAATCACATTTCCAAATACTTTTTAATGGCCCAGGAAAATAGCTTAATAACCTGCAGTGAAACATGCAGAGTAGGGAACAGAAATAAAACAAGATCTTGATTTTTATGACCTACAACAAGCAATTTATTATGTTTATAACCTAGAAAAGAAATTGTAATGTTTAAAGATATAATATTTCTCAAACGTCAACACTGTGGGGCTTAAGGTTTTGGTTCTTCTATGAAACATTTCTATTTCCCTGTTTTCTTTAGTAAACATACATGGAGGGAAACGTGTTGAGCTTCATACTCAGTCATTTTGCTTCTTGAGAACTTATTCTAGGGACTTCCCCGGCAGTCCAGTGGTTAAAATGCAGCAGATCCCGGTCTGGGATCCCTGCAAGCTTGCACATATGTCAGTTAGGAAGAAGGGCTTGCCCAGACTAATGGGCTTACCCATTCTGCAGCTCCCTCACAGCCCCCTCCCCTCAAATGATTATCCCACTGTCTCCTGGAGCTTATTAGTCTGAGAAGCCCCCGTCAGCCTGACTCCACCAAGGGGCAGAGGAGGGAGAGCAGGAGGCCTCATCACATCCCTTCCCTCCTAGGCTTCAGCCTCCCCACTGAAGACCAAAGACCTTCTCGGTACCCCTTGCCCACTTCAGTCTGACCCTTCCTTCCCTGGGCCCACCCTACCCAGTTCCTCTGTCCAGAGTCACCTACAGGGAACAGAGGAAGGACCAGGTCCCCAGGGTTTCCTGGCTCTGCCCCCGCCACTGGCCCACCCCGCCCCTATATGGGGCCAACACCTGGGACGGCTCAGCTCCAGGTCCCAAAGGCAGGCCTCCACTTTCCCATAACGTCCCCTCCCTAGAGATGGAAACCAGCCCCCAAAGTCCTTCTCCACGTGTGTATCTCCCCCCTCGATGAAGCCCATGAAATTGATGAGGGACGGCCTCTGAGCCTCACTGCTCTGTTTGACAAGTGGGGAGGTGGAGGCTCTCAGAGGGAAGACTGGGTATCTGAGGGCACGCAGCGAAAGGTGGCCAAGCCGGGATTTGAACTCAGGCTGCATGCGTGGCTCTCAATGCCAGTAGATTCTGCTGCCCCATGCGCCAGACCCACTGCCCCTACCGGCGAGTGCTGTGCACTATGAGATGTCCTCTTCGAGTCAAAAATAAACTGACACTCAGTTCTGCTGTGCCATCTGCCGCAACAACTCTACAGCAGGAATACTGGCTTGCTGCAAAGAGGGCGCACTCCCACGGTGCGGTCAGAACTGAACAGTGAGCTGCCCTGGCTGGGGGCCAGGAAGGGGAGAGGGCCTCGGGGCAGGGTAGGCGGCAGAGGGGCCAGGGCAGGCACAGTCCTCAGCAGATGGTGGGGGGAGAGCTGTGGGCTATGTATCAGCATTCCACGGTCAATGCTGACCACCACTGAGGCTGGGTATCCTCGGGCAAGCCCTCTGCCCTCCACTGAGTCTCAGTTTCCCCCCTACAAGAGGTTGGGTCATTTGATTCTTCTCAGGCGTGACAAGGTCATATTCTACAGCTGCAGGTCTTCTGGACGCCACCTGCCCATTCCTGGTCCTTTGGGGTCGACAGCAGCCAGCAGGGAGGAGAGACGATTCTTAGAGAGAGGGACCAGCTGGCCCAAGGTCATGCCATTCCTACCAACATCAACAATGATGATAATAATGTGGTAATCTCAGAGATGACAGTCCCAGCCCCACAGGGGTCGGGCTGAGGTGGACAAGGGGCACACTGAGAGCGTTCTTGGTCTTCAGCTGAAAGCCAGAAGGCAGGGGATGTGGTAAGCCCTCCTGCCTTCCCTCCTCTGACCCTTGGTGGAGTCAGGCTGATGGGGGCTTCTCAGATGAAGACCCAGCCTCAGGGGACAGTGGGAGAATCACTTGAGGAGAGGAGGCTGTGAGGGTAGCCTAGAGCTGGTACTTGGACAGCGGTACTTTTCCTAGAGTGGCGTGGAAAGCTCACATCTGAATCCAGGACTGTGTAGCATCAGGTGCTTTGTTCTAATCACCACACACGCAGGAAGAAAGAACTAAGAGTGGGACTGAAGACCTAGTGAAAGAATGGCTATGGAAGGACATTCATCCGCTCACTTGACCTTTCATTTGTCATGTCCTAGACTGGGTGCTGAGGGTACACCAGTGAAGTGCACCAGCTCTGGAGTTCTGGGGGCCTGGGCTCAAGTCCAGGTTCCAAGCACGTGCCAGCTGTGTGAGACGGGCAAGTGATTCGACCTCTCCTGACCTCTGCTTTGTTGTCTGTCCAGTGGAGGATTATGGTGAAAGTTGTGTCTGACACTTTGTGACCCTGCGGACTGTAGCCCACCAGGCTCCTCTGTCCACGGCTACGGGAATGGGTAGTCATTTTCTTCTCCAAAGGTTCTTCCCAACCCAGGGATTGAACCCAGTTCTCCTGCAATGCAGGTGGATTCTTTACTATCTAAGCCATCAGGCTTGTTGGGAGAGGAAGCAGGCACATGTGTCTATCAGCGCTGGACACTAGGCAGTGATATGTCACAGTAATACTATCGTTTTCTTAGTGTGTCTTATCACTTAGGCCAGTTGGTGGTTAAAATAAATAACTATGAGCTCCAGAGGAGTTTAAATTTGCATTTCCCCCTACTTTTCCTTCCTCTCTCTCGCCTTCCCTCCCCTGCCTTCCTTTTTTTTCCCCCATCCACCCAAAACCCCAGCCCTCTGCTCTTTGCCAGATTCTGTACTGGGCACAGGGGCATATAGATGACAAGACTCTGCCCTCACGGAGCTCTCAGGACCCGGAAGGGTTTGAGGAGGTAGACCAGGGAATCACATAGCTCAGTGAGGTGGAAAAAGGCCAGCATGACAGCAGGGGAGTATGAAGTGGAGCACTTGACCTGCTCAGTGATACTGCAATTAAGGGAAGGGAGTTGCAAGAGTCAGAAAGGTCAGGTCACCTGCTTCAGGCCACATTGCAAATAAACGGCTGTCCTGACTCCAAATTTCACATGATTTCCGGTATCCTTCCATGTCGTCACAGTCTGTTAAGAGCCTCAAGGAAATAATAATAACAATGAGTTCTATTGCGAGCTAGGTCTTGGGGAACTCAGCCCAAGGGAGTCTTTCGTGGCTGACTAGCCACAGAGAATAGAGCCTCTGAAGTTTCAATAGTAAGAGCAACTGATAAGTTGAGAACAACACGAAAGCAATACATTTATTCTCAGAATTAAAAGCTAAGCAGATAGTAGAAACGTGACAAGACACTTTACTGAGGAATAAGTTGACATGGAGGGCATTTTACCTTGCTGCAGATGATTTTTTTTTTAAATTTTCTCAGTCATCTCAAGATTAATTTAACCACATAACAATCTCTTTAACCCAGAAATAAATTAGGTCCTAATTCTAAAAATCGTATTTTTGTTCTGTTTGTTTTCAGGAAGCACATTTTTCTCATTTCTCTGAGATTCTTTCTTCTCCAAGATCTGGTGCAATCTGAGGTGCAGATCTTTTATCTGTTGGGCTTAAAATCTTCTCCCTTCCAGAAGGACACATTCTAAATGCTTCAGTGAAAGGTAACCAGAATCCAGGTATTGATATACAGAAATTCACTTTATAGAAACGCTTGCAAGACTTAATTCCAGGAACTCAAACTGTCTGGGCACCAACATCACACTGCTGTTCAATTGGTGGGGATCAATGTCACCCCTGAAGTCTACCCAATGAGCTGCAGAAGAGTTTTAAATAGTAGGAAATCCATGCCGGGTGAGGTCATGGTGAAAAGGAAGGGGAAACGTTCACAGTTGCTCTGGGAGAGAAGAAAGCTGTTAGGCAGAGAGGCCAAGACCTGATGCAGAGCAGAGCACAAACTCCAACCAGGCCAGGCGGCCGGCAGGATGTGACTCAGACTGCTGCTCTGTTGGCTGAAAGGGCAGTCTGGCTCTTCTCGACCCAGGCCAAGCAAGTTGAAGGCTCAGAGAGGACTGAGGTTGGTGGGAATGCCTGTGGACCCTGCGTGCCCCTTCCACTCTCATCTATGCCTGTTTGCCTCTGGACTGAGCAAGACAGCACAGAGTCTCATCGAGCAGACTCCAGCCAGAGGCAGCTGACATGCAAAGTCACCAGGGTGACTATGCAAACACTTTCTATTCTCCCCTCACCCCCACTCATAGCTCCCAAGCAGAGCTCTGACTCCTATTAGTTCACAGGACAGGAAGTCAAGTACCCGATGGAAGAACAGTTAGTGAATTCTGAGGGGGAAGAGGAAAGACACAGCTCCCTGGAGAAGCAGGTGGTGTGGTTTTAGGACCAGGCAAGGCAGAAGCGAGGGGCTTCCCAGGTGGCTCAGTGGTAAAGAAAGCGCCTGAGGATGGAAGAGATGCAGGAGCAGAGGGTCTGATCCTCGGGTCGGGAAGATCCCCTGGATGAGGAAATGGCAACCCACCCCAGTATTCTTGCCTGGAGAGTCCTATGGGTAGAGGGGCCTGGCGGGCCACAGTTCATACAGGGCTGCAAAGAGTCAGACACAACCGAGCAACTGGGCACCCCAGGCAGAGGCGAACGGATGCCCACCTACTGCAGCACAGTAACGATGGGGCAAGAGGGCCAGCCTCAGCAGCTCAGCTCTGAGGACCTGGGTCACCTTGGCTGCCACCTGCAGAGTATGCTCCTTAATACCAAGTCCTTTCCCTTTAATGCTCAGTCCCCATGGGCATCCTCCACGGGCCCAGCTCTGCAGTACGAAGAAGTTTTGAATTTTTGTATAAAGAAACATTCCCCCTAAAACGTGTTTCCATTTTATGTGAGCTTGTATTCAGAAATAGATTTTTCTTTGTTCTTATCAGAAATCAAGAGTTCCAGTTTCTAACCCAGCAACTGGACAGAACTGCTCACCATTATGCTACATTTGAAAAAGAAGAAAATGTATCATAGTTACCTGTTTTGCTTTGTCTAAGGGCCCCGGCCGGCCGTAGAGGGGGAGTTTTGAGGGCTGGTGCAGACGGCTGGGTCTGTGAGCGTCCCAGCCACGCGGCCACAGCCACGGCCGTTTCCCCACCTGTACAGTGGTGGGGACGCCAGGCTCTGCCTGGCTGCAGGAAGCAAGACATGAGGTCTGGGCTGGGCCGGGCCCGCTCTCTAGGGCCCTCAGCAAATGGAAGCCAAGGAACATTAGCCTTGTTTTTGAACAATGTCACAAAGTTGCATAAGGAGGGTAGCTGCATTTATTGCGGGGCCTGATTCTGGCTTTCTGGAGCAATCCTGTGCGGCGTTCCTACAGCCTCAGAGGGAACACCCTTCCCATGGCCTCAGTGTTGGCTGGTGACTCAGAGTATTGGCAAGAGGTGTGGCTGGGAAACCACTTAGGCACCAGTATGGAATTGGACAGACTTGCCCCCCGTGGAGCTGCTCTGGAAAGGAAAGGGGAAGGGGGCCCTGCCCTCTCCTGTAAGGTGAGTGGGGCACTAGGGAGCAGCTTCCATCAGAACTCCCTCCCTTGCCAACGCGGCTGAACGCAGAGCCTAAAGCACAAGGTGGTACAGGCTCCCCGGCTGGCAGGGCTGGGGTGGGGTGCGAGTCCCATCAGGGGTGCTCCTCCCTCCGGAATGGGCCCAAAGTACCCCCCCACCTGCATTCATGTCGGGAACGCAATATGGACTACGCATGGCCAGGGCGCTGCGTGCTCTATCAAGGCTTGGCCCACCCTCGGGACGATGGATTCTTATGCCCATTTTACAAACGAGGAAGCTGAGGGTGAAAGCCCATCACACCGCCACCCCGAGGCAGAGCTGGGATTCCAACAGAATGGTCCCAGTGTGCTGAAAACCTTCCGAGACTCCCAAACGGCGTCTGTGGGGAGCGGGAGAAACGTCCCGGAAATGCAACTGCTGGGGCCACGACAACTCTGGGTGAAGGGGCACGTGTGGGGCAGGTGCCAGCTTTTTAAAGGACTTTCTGTGTTGTTTCATTTACGTTGGGAGCCGGTATTTCTACCTCACAGGTGAGGAGGCAGATGTCAAGTTGCTTCCCAAGGCCACCCAGACACTGTCCTGACCGTCCCCGCTGCGATCCCTGGCCTCCAGATCCACATCTGTGCAATGAGGTCTTGAAGTCACAGCCTCCGAGAAGGTCAGGATTAACCAAGGGAATGGAAGGGAAATGCTTTAGCAACTGCAAAACACCACCTGAATACTAAGGAGTATTATTATTTACTAAAGTAGCTTCGTGGGGAGAGTCTAAGTGAGGCTGAGAATGACAAGGTTCTGGATTCAATCCTAGATTTGGCAGAATGCTTAAGCAGTATTTCTCCTACAACTGGAAGCCCCCGAGAGCAGGGATCGTATCTGGTTTGCCTCAGTCTCCCCAGGTCCCAGCTCTAGGCATGGCACAGAAAGAACCCTTAAAAAAAGCTTGGCTGGACTAGTCAGGATTAATTCAGGACAGCGGGAGAGGGTGGAAGGGAAGAAAAAGAGACTCAAGGGCTGGAGGTAGCCTCAGGGTAATCAGAAAATTGATCTTCCAGGTGGGGTCACTTTTGAGACTTAAAAGGACATTTTTAGTAGTCATGATAAGCCAGGACTATTCTAGGCCAACCACGACATACGGTCACCCTATTTGCTGATCATTTCATCTGATGCCCATGTTGTGAGGGGAACTGAGTCCCAGTAGGAGGCACCAGAATCTCATGCTGGGAAAGACGGAAGGCAAAAGGAGAAGAGGGCAGAGGATGAGATGGTTGGACAGCATCACCGATTCAGTGGACATGAACTTGGGCAAACTCCGGGAGATGGTGACGGACAGGGAGGCCTGGCGTGTTGCAGTCCATGGGGCTGCAAAGAGTCGGACACGACTGAGGGGCTGAACAAGCACAGCAACAGGAGGCATGGAGCCAGGTGGAGCCCAGGGTTCCCGGTACCCTCAGGGCCTGCTCTCAAAAGAGCAGCTAGGAGCGGGTGCAGCTTGCTTTTCGGGCCTGCAGCTCACTGGAAGGAACTGGGTGCTCTCCATATAGTCCAAAGTTTCTGTTGGGTAAGTATCAACCCTTCTGGGCTGGTTACTAAGGGCCTGAGCAGTTGCTAAGCAGCCACACGACCTCATGGGGGCTATTGTTTAGCAGTCAATAGGCATCCTTGAGTAACATTCTCCTACTCCCAAATCCCAGGGGCCCCTGGCGTTCTCTGAAAAGAAGCCAGAGATTATCAGGAGCAGAAGCAGTTGACAGAACCATGCTTGCTTTCTGGGGTGGAGGGGGCGNCGGGGCGGGGGGGGGGCCGTTGCAGCTTCTCAGAGCAGAGCATAGGAAGCCTGCGTGCCCAGTGAGAACCCATCAGCAGCTGATATGAGCAGCAGAAAGAGCCCAGGAATAGAGACCTAAGCCATGAGCGGTGACCCCCTCTCATCCACCTAAACACTCATTGCCTCAGTTTGGTCCCAAAGCAGCTATCCCATACATGGACGGGAGGGCTGCAGTGATCACCCCATCTCAAAATATAGGAAGCTGCGGTCCAGAAAGAAGAAACAGCTGCCCAAAGCCGGCCCCAAACCCTCGCCAGGTATGCGGTACAGAACAGCAGCCACCCAAAGACACCCGTATTCTAACCCCTGGGCCTCTCATTATGTTAGGTTGTGCAGCAAAGGGGAGCGGAGGTTGCAGCTGGCCTGAAGGATGCTCATCAGCTGACCTGAATTCCGAGGACGGGCCCGTGAGAACCACGGCCGCTTCTAGGAGCTGGAAAATGCAGGGACTCAGATTTTCCACGAGTGCCTGCAGAAGGGAACTCAGCCCTTGGCTTTAGCCCTGTAGACTTGCACCAGACTCCTGACAGACATGCTCAGTCGCTCAGTTGTCTCCGACTCTTCGCGACTCCATGGACTGTCCCACCAGGCTCCTCTGTCCATGGGCTATCCCAGGCAAGAATACTGGAGTGGGTTGCCACGCCCTCCCCCAGGAGGGAGGGATCAACCCCAGGTCTCTTGCATCTCCTGCATCGGTGTGTGGATTCTTGGCCGCTGAACCAAAGGGGAAGCCCTTGGCTTAGAGAGCTAGCTGGTGTGTGTTAAGCTACTCGGTTTGTGAGAATTTGTCACAGCACTGACAGGAAACTACGCGAGAGGGACAGAAGTCCGCAGGTCTGAGCCCAAAGAGGGCTTTGGAGACGGTTCAGCTAACTTGGAGTTAAGGAAATGAGAGGCCCAGAGAAATGAAGTGATTTGCTCAGGGTCACAAAGCAGGTGACACATAACGACAGAGCCCTCCTCAAGGCTCCTGACACTGTCCACCGAGGGGCCTGTGTGCCAGGCAGCTTCTCTGCTGATTCTCTACCACCAGCCTCACGGGAACCCTGGACCTCAAACCCCGTCCCTTTTGTCTCTCTCAGCCAGAGGCAGGTGGGTGGCCCATTTTATGACAAGCAGGAGACGCTTTCCTCCTGTGTCCCACCACCAGACAGGGGTGGCCGGGAGTCAGCACTCACAGCCCACAGTCTTGGAGCCTCAGTTTCCTCATCTGAAAATGGACACAGCCCCCTCTGCATCAGCTGGCGGGAACACAGAGCAGAGGTCAAAGGGAAAGCCCGTGGCACCATGCCTGGCATGCAGGTGGCACTCAATGCCTATTCCATCCTTTTTCTCAGTCAAGCTCAGGCCTGCTCTGGGTCCCCCACAGGCACTGGCTCTAAAGCCTTTGGAATTCCAGAGCCTCCTTCCCAGAAGAGCCTCATCTCTGCCTGGCACACAGAAGATACTCAATGAATGCTGGTGGAATGGACCCCAGGACTGACACTTGAATGCTCCTCTTTCTCCGTTTTGCCTAAAAGGCCCCTTATGTTTCTATCAAGCTCCAGCTCACATGCCCCCTCCTCCGGGCAGCCTTCCTTGATCCCAGGGTGCAAGGTCACGCTGTACTCTTTGTGCTGGCTTTTCAGCTTCCCTGTGGTACCGTGGGATTCATGTTTAGGGCTCAAGCATGCTATCAGACACGCCCGGGCTCCAGTCCTGGCCTTGCCTGTGTGGTTCTGGGGTAGTTCCACCTCCTTTCTGAGTGGTTTCTCCTCTGATCAGTGGGAATAATGACAGCACCTCCATCACTGGGTTGTCAGGAGGCGCACAGGAACTGCTGCATGTAAAGGGTTTAGCATAGCAATGGCACCGAGCGGGCTTTTGCAGTTAGTGGCCGTGTCTTCACGAGAAAGGTTAACGTTTTAGATGCTTCCTAGGGTAAAATTCCAAAGAAGGCTCAAACTACTGCACAACTGCACTCATCTCACATGCTAGTAAAGTAATGCTCAAAATTCTCCAAGCCAGGCTTCAGCAACACGTGAACTGTGAACTTCCAGATGTTCAAGCTGGTTTTAGAAAAGGCAGAGGAACCAGAGATCAAATTGCCAACATCCGCTGGATCATCGAAAAAGCAAGAGTTCCAGAATAACATCTATTTCTGCTTTATTGACTATGCCAAAGCCTTTGACTGTGTGGATCACAATAAACTGGAAAATTCTGAAAGAGATGAGAATACCTGACCACCTGATCTGCCTCTTGAGAAATCTACATGCAGGTCAGGAAGCAACAGTTAGAACTGGACATGGAACAACAGACTGGTTCCAAATAGGAAAAGGATTACGTCAAGGCTGTATATTGTCACCCTGCTTATTTAACGTATATGCAGAGTACATCATGAGAAACGCTGGACTGGAAGAAACACAAGCTGGAATCAAGATTGCCAGGAGAAATATCAATAACCTCAGATATGCAGATGACACCACCCTTATGGCAGAAAGTGAAGAGGAACTAAAAAGCCTCTTGATGAAAGTGAAAGAGGAGAGTGAAAAAAATGGCTTAAAGCTCAACATTCAGAAAATGAAGATCATGGCATCTGGTCCCATCACTTCAAGATGTGTATAAGAGACAGTAAGCCAGGACTATTCTAGGCCAACCACGACATACGGTCACCCTATTTGCTGATCATTTCATCTGATGCCCATGTTGTGAGGGGAACTGAGTCCCAGTAGGAGGCACCAGAATCTCATGCTGGGAAAGACGGAAGGCAAAAGGAGAAGAGGGCAGAGGATGAGATGGTTGGACAGCATCACCGATTCAGTGGACATGAACTTGGGCAAACTCCGGGAGATGGTNTGATCTGCCTCTTGAGAAATCTACATGCAGGTCAGGAAGCAACAGTTAGAACTGGACATGGAACAACAGACTGGTTCCAAATAGGAAAAGGATTACGTCAAGGCTGTATATTGTCACCCTGCTTATTTAACGTATATGCAGAGTACATCATGAGAAACGCTGGACTGGAAGAAACACAAGCTGGAATCAAGATTGCCAGGAGAAATATCAATAACCTCAGATATGCAGATGACACCACCCTTATGGCAGAAAGTGAAGAGGAACTAAAAAGCCTCTTGATGAAAGTGAAAGTGGAGAGTGAAAAAAATGGCTTAAAGCTCAACATTCAGAAAATGAAGATCATGGCATCTGGTCCCATCACTTCACGGCAAATAGATGGGGAAACAGCGGAAATAGTGTCAGACTATTTTTCTGGGCTCCAAAATCACTGCAGATGGTGATTGCAGCCATGAAATTAAAAGACGCTTACTCCTTGGAAGAAAAGTTATGACTAACCTAGATAGCATATTGAAAAGCAAAGACATTACTTTGTCAACAAAGGTCCATCTAGTCAAGGTTATGGTTTTTCCAGTGGTCATGTATGGATGTGAGAGTTGGACTGTGAAGAAAACTGAGCACTGAAGAATTGATGCTTTTGAACTGTGGTGTTGGAGAAGACTCTTGAGAGTCACTTGGACTGCAAGGAGGTCAACCAGTCCTTCCTAAAGGAGATCAGTCCTGGGGGTTCATTGGAAGGACTGATGCTAAAGCTGAAACTCCAATACTTTGGCCACCTCATGCGAAGAGTTGATGCACTGAAAAAGACTGATGCTGGGAGGGATTGGGGGCAGGAGGAAAAGGGGACGACAGAGGATGAGATGGCTGGATGGCATCACTGACTCGATGGACGTGAGTCTGAGTGAACTCCGGGCATTGGTGATGGACAGAGAGGCCTGGTGTGCTCTGATTCATGGGTTTGCAAAGAGTCGGACACGACTGAGCGACTGAACTGAACTGAGGGTAAAATCAAGGTCCCCAGGGCAGGGGCATGTCTGATTCATCTCTGATAGACCTCAGATCTTTACCGAGTACCTACCCTGTGCCCAGCTCTCCTCTAGCCCTGGGAGGACAGAGGGGAACAAGGCCCTGCCCCCTTGAGCTGACTTTTCAGTGGTGGGGGAGGCAGACATGATACAATCTGCACAGGTAAAACTAGAAGGCACCAGGGACTCCTGCGGTGGTCCAGTGGTTAAGAGTCTGCTTTGCAATGCAGGGGACACTGGCTCCATGCCTGGTCCAGGAAGGTCCCACACGCCTTGGAGGAGAGCAACTAAGCCTGTGTGCCACAACTACCGAGACCACGTGCTGCAACTACTGACAGCTGAGCGCCCTTGAGTCCATGCTCGGCAACAAGAGAAGCCTGCACACCACAGCCAGAGTCGCCTCCACTCGCTGCAACCAGAGAGAGCCCGTGCACAGCAACAAAGACCCAAGGCAGCCAGAAAATAAATAAAATTATGAAATGATTTAAGAACAGAATATACCAGGCCGGGGCAGGCAGTCATTGCAAATGATGCCTGGAGACACAGCAAGGTGCAGGGAGAGATGGGAGACCCTCTGCTTTGGGTAAGGAGCCAAGGAAGGCCTCTCTAAGGAGGATGTATCTAAGCCCCATCAGAGTAAAGGGAGTAGAGTGAGCCATGTAGACACATGGGGAAAAGAATTCCTGGAGAGGGAACAGAAAGGGCAAAATCCCCAATGAGAAGAGTATGTGTCTGGTGTGTTTGAGAAACAGCAAAGAGGCCACGTAGTGTGTGCTCAGAACACATATACACAACTGACATGTTATCACATTATTTCTACCACTTTATAGAAAAATATTTAGTTATGCGATTTATTCTTTGCTATTAATCAGAAGCTCATATTCAGTGAGCCTCTTCCAAGTATTATTAGGTCATAGCAATCCTTTGGGGTGGGTACAATTGTCCCCCTTTTTGTGCAAAGCTAAGGCTCAGAGAGGTAATATGCTTTGCCTGAGGTCACACAGCAGATAGGTTAAGTCAGGATTTGAACCCAGGACTGTGTGATATGTCAGTTCTGCCTTTTTCTCCCAGGATGGGCTTGGGAGGTACTCATGCTCCCTGATTTCTGCTGCCCCACCATGAGTTACTCCCAGCCCCAGAGGGTGCCTCCCTAGACAGTCTCCAGTCTGGGTCTCTGTTCTGAGACCCAGGGGTGAGCGTGTGGAGTGGCCCCTGGGATGGCCACTGTGGCCTCGGGAAGACACTCCCAGGGGTCTAAGATGCTGGAGGGTAGGCAGACCCTTGGGGAGCGTGGATTTCTAAGAAGTAGACCAGGAAAGTCAAATCACAGATGCTCCGCAGCCTCAGTCCAGGTCTCTCAAAGCCAGGGCAGCCTCTGTGTGCCTGGATGAGGCCCGATTCCCAAGGAGGCTGTACCTCAGTGGTGCAAGGGAAGGAGACAGGAGAACTTTCTAATAGAAGAGCTGACGGAAGGAGATGGCAGAGAGATCCCAGGGCAGGGCTCCAGGGTGATGCGCAGAGTGGGCTTGGGGGGTACAGGATTCGCAGAGGACAGGGCCCAGTCCTGGGGTCGACTTCACAGCGCAGGGGGAGAATGGACTGTGCACTGAGGTGGGCACCACAGGGCACAGCCACCAAGGGCTGCATCCAGAGCAGGGCGAGCAGTCAGAAGTCACTGACACAAATGTCGTGTGTGTGTGTGTGTTCAGTTGCTCAGTCGTGTCCGGCTCCTTGCAGCCCCATGGACTGCAACATACCAGGCTTCCCTGTCCCTCACCATCTCGCGGAGTCTGCTCAAATTCACGTCCATTGAGTCGGTGATGCCATCCAACCATCTCATCCTCTGTCTCCCCCTTCTCCTCCTGCCTTCAATCTTTCCCAACAAGGGTTGTATCAGAAGGCAATGTTCTGTACCATTATTCTGCTTTTACTCTTCCCGCTGCCGTCATTTATCTCAGTCAGTGCGAAGTCCGATCTGCGTGAGTGTGACGCTTAGGCTGTTTATATGCTGTCCTGACAAGAAGCAGCGGGTGGGTCACGGTGGTGAAAGGATCAAGCTGCCTGGGGAGGAAGTGGGGTCAGATGTCCAGCAGCAAGACTAGGAATGCCCCGAAGCTGGGGGTGTGGCCGCAGCCTGCTGGCTGAAGACACTGCTGTGAAGGCAGCCTGGCAAGGGAGTAATCCGCGGACATTTCCCCCATACTCAGAAGTAAGGCGGGACCAGCTAGGAAGGACAGGACCCTAACTGGCTATTCAGCAGAATGAAGTGGCTGCCTGGCACGGTGATGCCTGTGGGGCCTCCTTGGGGTCAGGCAGCCTGGATTGCCTTTGGGAAATTGCTTATTCCTGACTCTCACTGACTCTCAGCTTGTGGGACTTTGACGGGGCTCCCAGGACGGGTGTGAATCTCTGCAGTCCCCAGCCGGTGAGCAGTGTGAGGGTGTGCGTGTGACCTGTGAACCACCGGAGAGCGAGTCTTAAGACTGCAAGACTACAGGGAGCGCTCTCTTTCCTTCGGGATGGCCGACCTGAAGCGGCTGGGGGCCGCCCATGCCGCCACAGAAGGAGAGAGTGCCTGAGGGTGCAGCCCAAACAGCGAGAAGCAGAAAGTAGAGACGGAGAGAGGGGAAGACAATAAGTTCTGATGATATTGTTTCAGCCCCTGGATCCAGCTGTACCTGAAGCCTATTGCCCCAGGACTCATTAGTTACACAAGTCAGTAAATTCCTTTCTAGACTTCAGCCAGTTTGAGTCACTTTCTATAAAAAGGATCTTGACTTACATAGCTTTAACTTCCTGGGAACAAAAAAGAATGGAATTCAGAAGAAAACAGGAGAAAGATGGGTGAGGGGAAGGAATGAGAATTACTGTTTCGTGGTACAGAATTTCAGTGCTGCAAGATGAAAAGATTCTAGAGGTCTGTTCCACAAGCATGTGAAAAAATTTAACACTACTGAACAGGTTTTCCAGTAGTCATGTACGGATGTGAGAGCTGGGCCAGAAAGAAGGCTGAACGCTGAAGAATGGATGCTTCTGAACTGTGGTGTTGGAGAAGACTCTTGAGAGTCCCTTGGACTGCAAGGAGATCAAACCACTCAATCCTAAAGGAAATCAATACTGAATATTCATTGGGAGGACTGATGCTGAAGCTGAAGCTCCAATACTTTGGCCTCCTGATGTGAAGAGCTGATTCATTGCGAAAGACCCNGTTGGAGAAGACTCTTGAGAGTCCCTTGGACTGCAAGGAGATCAAACCACTCAATCCTAAAGGAAATCAATACTGAATATTCATTGGGAGGACTGATGCTGAAGCTGAAGCTCCAATACTTTGGCCTCCTGATGTGAAGAGCTGATTCATTGCGAAAGACCCTGATGCTGGGAAAGATTGAGGGCAGGAGGAGAAGGGGACAACAGAGGATGAGAAGGCTGGATGGCATCACCGACTCAATGGGCATGAATCTGGGCAAACTGCAGGAGATGGTGAAGGACAGGGAGGCCTGGCGTGCTGCCGTCCATGGGGTCGCAAAGAGCTGGACACGCCTGAGGGACTGAGCAACAGCAGAAGGGCACACTTAGAAATGACTGCAGGAGCACAATTTTAAAAACTAGCGTGTAGCAAACGTGGTGAGGGGAGAGGGGAGGAAAGGGAGGCAGGGAGGCAGGGGGAGAGAGGAAAGAGGAGAGTGACAGAAGGTGGCCCTGCAGCCCCCAGGAGTGAGGCCAGCTGCTCCTGCCACCTACTCCGCTATTTTTATACCGCGAGGCTCTCAAGGTAACTTCACACCTGTTATGCCTGTCCTTCAAACCCTACTTTGTTTTCCAACATTTTAGAAACCCCTTCCTTCCCTGAGAAACTCTGCCTGCTTCTCTGAATCCCTTATTTTTTTTGAAACGCGTGTATTCCTGGGAGGGGTAACAAGCAAAACTGCGGGTATGAGTTTCCCTGGTGGCTCAGTGGCCGAAGAATCTGCCTGCCAATGTAGGAGATGTGGATTCTATCCCCAGGTTGGGAGGAAGAGGAAATGGCAACCCACTCTAGCATTCTCGCTAGCATAATCCCATCCACAAAGGAGCCTGGAGGGCTAAGGTCCACGGGGTCGCAGAGAGACACAACTGAGAAACCACACACGCAAACGCTGGTAACCTCTGGGGCTATGACGTTTCTGTTCACGAAGCACTTTCACACTTTACATCTTGTGGAGGCCTCTCAGAAACCGGTGAGGTAGTCAGAGATGTTATCAGCCCATTTTATAGATGAGTAGATCTAGTGCGAGGACATGGAGTGGGGTGCTGGGTTTGCATCTGGGTCCTAAGGCTTCCAGTCCTGCCTGCCCTCTGAGACGTGGCAGGGCGGGGGAGGGGGGACACAGGACAGGGGGGACGTGGGTGGGGCGGGTTGGAAGCTTGGAGCTCATCTGCAGACCTCATCAACTTCTCAAGGTTCATTCTGGCTTGATTGGGAAGAACCTCCGAGGAGGCACAAGACCCGCAAGTGACGTCCCCGCGAGTGTTCCCTCATGGGGAGCTCAGGAGTCCTGGGTATTCCATTTCCAGAGCAAAACGATTTAAAGATGCAGCAGGCAGTTCAAATGCTGGGAATTGCTTAACATTCTTCCTTTCAAGTTTCCGTGCTAGGCGATTTGGTTTCTGTCTGGGGAGGAGTGAAGTTGCTCCCGCTTAAAGGTACTGCTGATAACGACGACGCTGTCCTCTTGCAAGGCTTTGATCACTGGGTGCATTTGACTCTCATCCCCAAATCTGAACAGCTGGTCCAGGCCCTTTCACATTCAGCAGGCAATTAAATTTTCACAAAAAGAAGGTGAAACTCCAGGGATAATGAGATGAGAGCAAAGCAAAGGCAGCAGCTGGCTTCTGAACAAACTAGGGGAAAGGCACCCTCTCTAACGAGGGGTTGCAGACAGGCCAGGGTGGGGTGCTGTGGGACCCTTGGTGGGGACACGCCAAGCTTCTGACACGGCTGTGGATAGTCAGGACCGGCCCTCAGAGGAGGGACACGGCTCAGCAGGTGCCAAGGCAGAGAGGCTGACAACCTGTGCTGTCTCACTGAGGCTCTCTCCCTGACGCATTCAGAATAAAAAGGAACCTCCCCATGGCCTTATAGCTGAGAAGCCCCTCAAGTGCCCCAAGGGCCCAGGTGAGCCCCATGCTTTTCTCTTCCTCCTCCAGTCTCAGGAGATGGGTGCCAAAGCCGGTCGACCAGCTGCCTGCCGCCCACCACAGGCTCACAGCCAGCCCCCTGCCCCAGCCTGTCTGCAGACCGTACCTCTCACCCCTCTCCCCACATGGTCACCCCCCTCATCATGCCACGGTCATCCACCATCACTGCTGGCCTGAATGAACGTCATACCTTTGGCCTGGCCTCTGGCCTCCACTATCACCCCTTAAAATCAATCCACTCTCCAACAGAAGAATCTTCTGAAAGCTGGATCCCACGACAGGACACTTTGGTCCTTTAATGGCTCTCCTGCAGTTACGATGACGTCCAAACTCCACACAGGTCCTGCTGGCCCCCTACCCGCCCTCCTCACATCAGCATCTCCTACCCTGGCCTTCCTTCAGTGTTCCCAGGGCATGACACTGGGTCCCACCTCAGGGCCTTTGCATATCCTGCTCCCTTTGCCTGCACCCTTCATGCCCTGGTTTATTCCCAACAAATCCTTCTGATCATCTAGGTCACCACTGTGGAACGCTCTTCCCTGACCCTCTCATCAGAAGCCATTCTCAATATGCTCACGTAGCCCTGGGTTGGTGAGTGACCTCATGGAGCAGAGCCTCATGTCAAACTAATAGCACCCACCTGTTGCCCTAGAAACATGCTTCTATTAATAGTTTGCTTAAGCAGCAGTACATAGGGGGCCTCTTTGTTACAGCAGCACTGCCTTTATTTCACTAACACACACTTTTGAGGCAGCAGGTGGTTCGGGAAAGGGAAGTGACTGCGTTCAAGGTCACACAGAGCCCTGTGATTCCTACTGCTCCTCCTCTCTCACTTGGGCTTAGCCACCGGGTCCTGACAACTGGAATCTGGAAGCCTTCTGAATCCGTTCTTGCTTCTGTGCCTCCTCAGCTCTATCTCTGACTCAGTTCCTCTGACGGTTATTACAACAGCCTCCCCACAAATCAAAAGTCTCCCCATAGGTGGGTTCCCCTAAAACCCAGCCATTACATTGCTGGGTGTATTGTCTTGCTAAACTCAGAAGGATGGTGTAACGTCCAGACTTACACAAAACCCTCTGCCAGCTCCCTGGTGGCCTGAGGACAAGGTCCCGCTTCCCGCGACAGTCACTATTGATTCCCAGCACTCTTCTCCAGCCTTCAGTCCATCGGGGCAGTAACAAGTCAGGCAGACTCAGCTTCAAACCTTGGCCTAACCCACTCCTAACTGGTGACTTGGGCAAGTGACTTTGTCAAATGTAAGGCAGTGATTAAGAGAATGGGATCTGAGGTCAGACTGCCTGGGTTCTGGTCCTGTAGATGAGCTGTGTGACTTTGGGAAAGTGAGTGAACATCTCTGTGCCTCTTCTTCCCCCTTCCCTCATTTCATCCACTCGTCCTTCCCCCCAACCACCCACTCACCTGTCTGTCTAACCATCCATCTTCCCATCTGTCCACCCACCCTTCCATCTGTGTCTGTCCAGTCACTGCATCTGTCCACCCATCGGCCAACTGCTTACCCATCAGGCCATCTGTTCACCGCCTGACTGTCTGTAGGCTCACCACTGCCCTCCATCTGTCTACCCATCTGTCCACCTATCCCTCTTATCCGTCCACCCAGCTGCCCACTCATCTGTCCGTCCACCTACCACATCCATCCACCTACTTGCTTCTCCATCTCTGTACCCACCTACTCATCCATCCATCCATACATCCATCCATCCACCCACCCACTCATCTCTCTGTCCACCTACAACACCCATCCATCCACTTTCTTCTTCATCTGTGCACTCACCTGCCCATCCATCCACCCACCTGTTGGTTCATCCAAAAACCCATCATCCGTTATCTGTCAACACCTACTGCTCACCTGCTAGTCCAATGGTTGAACCAAGTTTAAAAGATGACATCAGAGGCTGGGGGTAAGAGCTAACGCTCATGCTTGTATCCCAGGTCCCAGCTAAGTAGGGGCAGGGCACCACCCATAACCAGTGGCTTCTGTCCATCATGCATGGTTTTGGGGCCCATCTGATCCAACACCCCTTTTACTATCTAGAAAGCAAATTCACAACTAATACGACCTAGCAATATATGTAATTTAAAGGGCCTATAATGCCCCAACTGTAAATACAGGGGAGAAAAGAAAGGAAAATCATCTGTGCATGTCCACATCACAATGCCTCGCTGTGACGGCTCCCAGAGATACGATGACGCCATTGGACAATGGATCCTACTGGGCATGAAGGTTTGGAAGAGAAGACACCATTCACCTGAGAGCTGTCAACTCTTTTCTTCATGTTGGGCATTTTGAAGTGAGGGCTAAATAAATAAATTCATATGTTTATGTATATACATATACATATACACACTGAATCCTTGGAAATGTGACAGCTACTAGCAGCTACTATGGGGCTATTCTATCAGCACCAAAATATCTTGAAAACTACAGGTGACATTGCTGGTCCTGGGTTTTAAACTGGGGAAACAGCTCTTAGTGGAGTTCTAAATAAAATGAGTACAGATTTGCCCTGATGTACTCAGTTAGTTTGCTGCAAATTCCATTACGTATCAAGTGTCAATATGTAACACAGAGTTCAGTTCTGCGCTTATATACAAACGAACAGGATCTTCACCAGCATCAACGTTCAGTGAGAAACCACTGTCGGACACGGGACATGCCCACGTGCACAGTGGGGTCTGTTACACCCTGACTTGCTGATCAGTTGCTAAGTCATGTCCGACTCTGTGACTCCATGGACCGCAGCACTCCAGGCTTCCTTGTCCTTCCCCACCTTCTGGAGGGAGGTTGCTCAGATTCACGTCCCTTGAGTCATGCTATCTAACCATCTCATCCTCTGCCGCCTCCTTCTCCTTTGGCCTGCAGTCTTTCCCAGGATCAGAGTCTTTTCCAATGAGACGGCTCTTTGCATCAGGTGGCCAAAGTACTGGCACTTAGCTTCAGTCCTTCAATGGATAATTCAGGTTGATTTCCTTTAGGACTGACTGGTTTGATCACCTTGCAGTCCAAGGGACTCCAAAGAATCTTTTTAATGGCTGAGTAGTACTCCATCGTGTATATGTACCACAGCTTTCTTATCCATACAATATTGTAAAGTAATTAACCTCCAATTAAAGTAAATAAATTTATATTAAAAAACATCAATTCTTCAGTGCTCAGCCTGCTTTATGGTCCAATTCTCATATTAGTATACGACTACTGGAAAACCCGGAGCTTTGCTACAGGGACCTCTGTCGGCAAATTGATGTCTCTGCTTTTTAATATGCTGTCCAGGTTTGTCATAGCTGTCCTTGCTCATAAATGCCAGCAGGGCCCGGCCACTGTGACAAGCCCGAATGCTCGCCACTGGCAGCCAGACCTGGCCCCTTCCTTTCAGAGTCGGGTCTTCCGGAGCCAGTGCCTCCTACCAGCCAGAGTCGGCGAAGGCCAGGGACCCAAGGCATACGCGGCAACCCGTGAGGCTCCGTCTAAGCCACAGCTGATCAAAGCCCAGAAGGACTAAATGCCCTTTTTGGAATGAACGGGCCGTATGTCACAGCAAGTGGAGTTTTGCAACTGGAAGCGCTAAAACCAAAGCCTCACTTGGGCGACCTGAGGGAATTCTACTGGCCTCTCGGAGCCTTGGTTTCTGGAATCACTAAGTCAGAATAATAATGCCTTTTGTGCTAGGAAGAGGCCAAGTAAAGCCTGTATTCGCTGATCCTGACTCTGTTCGCGCTGACAGGGGAGACCCGGGCTTTAGGCCGTCAGTCTTTGCGTGCTCAGTCGTCCCCAACTCTCTGCGACCCCGTGGACTGCAGCCCGGCAGGCTCCTCTGTCCATGGGGTTTCCCAGACCAGAATACCGGAGTGGGTTGCCGTTTTCTTCTCCAGGGGATCTTCCCGGCCCAGGGATCTAACCTGAGTATCTTGCATCTCCTGCATTGGCAAGGGGATTCTTTGCCACTGAGCCACCTGGGAAGACCCTGGGGCATCTGAGGGCACCCCTGGCCTTGGGCAAAACTGAGTCTCAGTTTTCTCTTCTATAAAATGGAGATGATAACAAGATCTGCCTCACAAGATAGCTGTGAGATTTTCATGAGAAAATTCATGCAAAGGGCTTTGCAGAGGTGCTTCAGCCAGCGCTGGTTCTCAAGAAATGTTAGCTCTACACTGCTGTTGCTTCGGTTTATGATGACCATAAGCATGAGGGACATGTGCTGGGCTTGGGGAATGGGATACAGTGACGGAAACAAGGAGAGCGGGCACTCCGCGCAGGCCAGGACGGTGCCTTGTCCACAGCACCCGGCTGTGCTCAGGGAGCTGTGAATGGCTCCCGGGTGCAGGCAGAGCATCACTGATGAGTGAGCCTTGGCACCCAGAGGGCCGTGGAGGCGGAGGGAATGCTGTGATGGAGGTGGCATGGACTTCCTGAGAAGCCTTTCCGAGAAGGGCTGAGACAGTATCTCCTGTTTGACCAACTCCCAAAATGAGGCCTGCCCCTTAGGCGAGCGGAAAGCTTGGGGAAGAGACCGTTTACTGCTGAGGCCAGGCTCTGTCCCTCAAGGAAGGAAGGAGAACCGAGAGGGTGGGCCTCGCCCTTTCTAGGGGAGGTCCAAGGCCCAAGTCATGCCCCTGACTCCACTGCAGGCCCTTCCAGCATCAGCAGAGCTGCTGCTGAATGAGGGGCAGCCCTTTGCTTTTGCTCATCCCTCACGGGGGAGACTCGGGAGCGCGGCTGGGATATTCCTGGAGCAGGATATCAGAGCTAAGTCAGCTCCCACCTTTCTGCTGCCCGCGTATTCCAGACGCGTGGGGCCAGGCAGAGCTGCTCAAAGCAGGCCTGGACTTTGAGGCCCTGATGCGATCAGGGCCTGGGTAGCCTGTGCTGTGAGAAGCCACATATCTGACATTCAGAGAGAGAAAAATCTCCTGGAAAACCTCCCAGAGAAAACCTAAATACTCCAAGATCTAAACAGACATAGGTTCACGTGGCTGGAGCTCAGGGAAAGTTTGCTTCCCACACTTCGGCTCTGACTGTTGAACAGTCATTTTACTAGCAGCTATTTTTGACTCTCTGCTTCAGAAATGTCCTTTTGAGAAAGAGGCTTGGAGCCATTGCCTCCTGCTCAGTTTGAGCACCCCACGTGAATTCCTGGATAAGGTCAGGCAACGTCTCCTAAGAGTGGCTCCGGTGATGCTCAGAACGCCCTTTCCATTCGCTCTCACGTGAGTTGCTCAGCTGTGTCTACCTCTTCCCAAACCCATGGACGGCAGCCCGCCAGGCTGCTCTGCCAGTGAAATTCTCCAGGCCAAGAATGCTGGAGAGGGTTGCCGTTTTCTTCTCCTGGGGGTCTTCCTGACCCAGGGATCGCATCCGGGTCTCCTGTATTGCAGGTGGAGTCTCTACCATTTGAGCCACCGGGGAAGCCCTTCCATGCGCATGGTTCCCACTATTTAGCATGCAGGCGTGTAGCCTTGGTTTTCTATTTTCTCTGTCTTGTTTTTGTTTGAACAGCAGGTAGACAAGCTAAGAACCTACCAACTGACCAGTGTCAGGGAAAGAGAAAGAAAGAGAAAGGAGAGAGACTTGCCACCAACAGGAAACAACAATCAGGCCAACTATAGCCACGTGCTGCTATTCACAGTGCCTTCCTGTTAACTCTCTTTTTCCAGATGGGGAAACCCGGGCTCAGAGAGGTGACGTGAGCTTCTGAGCTCACGTTCCGGGGATGTTACAGAACTGGGCATCACAGCCTTCCGTAGCTCCAAAGCCCACTCTCCACCTGGGAGTAACAGTGACAAAGGACAGACAGTGGGAGCAGCGGCTGCTCCTACCGGGCACCTCACGTGTGCTAGGCACTGGCCCGCTGTACAGGTGGTGTGCTTTAACTGGCTCCACTCATCACTCACATCCCCCTGGGAATAATGCAGCCTGGGGACATGGGCTTAGAGAGACGAAGTGACTCACCCTGGGCCCCAGCAGGGCAGTGGTAAAAATAGAGGTTTATTCCTTTCCTCTTCCAAAGAGTGGCACATACGCTCTTAAACACGACCCTGACAATCAGTTTTTCTTATTTCAGTAGTTATGGATTATTTGCGTGAACCAGAAACAAATCTTAACTAGAACGTAAACACTGACCTCCTGGAAAGAGGAAGAGAAAGAAAAGACAGAGCTTATTATTCCATATTATTCCTTATGACAAAACTAAGAATGATATTTAACAGAAACAGACATACGGACATAGAGAACCGACCCGTGGTTGCCAGGGTGGAGAGGGTGGGGGAAGGGATGGATTGGGAGCTTGGGATTAGCAGATGCAAACTCGTATATAGAGGATGGATAAACCACAAGGTCCTACTGTATACCTAAGGAACTATATTCAATATCCTGTAGTAAACCGTAATGGAAAGCCATGATGGAAAAGTTTTATATGTAACAGAATTACTTTGCTACAGAGTGGAAATGAACACATTGCAAATTAACTATGCGTGCGTGCTCGGTTGCTTCACTCCTGTCCCACTCTTTGGGACCCTATGGCTCCTCTATCTGTGGGATTTTCCAGGCAAGAATACAGGAGTAGGTTGTCATGCCCTCATCCAGGGGATCGTCCCAACCCAGGGATCAAACCTACATCTCTGGTGTCTTTTGCCTTGCAGGAGGATTCTTTACTGCTGAGCCACCAAGGAAGCCCCCAAATTAACTATATTGAAAAAAAGAAAAGAGGAAAAAATAAATGATGAAAGTGAGAGAGTTCAAGGAAAAATGTTACGCTGAGCCTTTCAGAGCCTTGTGGAGTGTCTGGATGAGAAGGGACTCAGGCTCAGCCGTTGGGCATGACAGTGGAGGAGGAAAGACCCAAGAAACGAAGGGTCCTGAGGAGGGTCAGCAACTCCAGGCCTCCGGGGGTCACAGCACACACTCCTCTTTACAATTCCTGGGGCTGCCTTTACCTATGGACTCTGTTTTACAGTCTGGGACCTTTGGCTGGCCAAGAGACTTTGGAGGAGTTTCCAAGCGTGGAAAGAGAGGAACTAAACTTGGAAGGTGAACTGGCGGCCAGAAGGGAAGGTGCCTCTTATGGCTCATTGAGACACAGGAATCACGCCTAAGATACAGCTGAACCCAGCACACTGCCCCTGGGACACCTGCCGTTTACCTTGCCTGGCACCTAAACTCTTCCCTTTATTTCGGGAGCTGCCCATCTAGAGACTCAGAGCCCACTATCATACTCAAGAAGCTGAAAATGCCTGTGGATGGCTCCCCCACCTCTGCTGCACAGGGTCAGGCACGTGACCCAGGCTCCACTGGCCAAACACCCCAGCCCCGGCGAATGGAGCGAGGGAGTGCAGAGGCAATGACCTTGGGAGTGCGGTCTTCCCAGGCTGGTTCTACTGTAAAGTGTGGGGACATGATCCTGGCCAAGCAGCCTTGAACCTGGTTCTCAGTATTTGCTGTGAGTTCCTTCAAGACCCAAGAGGCTTTAAATTAATTCCCTTTCTGCTCAAATCATCCAAGTTCAACCTCTGTTGTTTGCAGTCTAAAATCAAGGCAGATCCAGCACTTTGTGGGTTACTTGCCCAGGGGCATTTGCAATTAAAATAAGAGGTCCCCTAGAAAGAGGTCAAGGAGATCAAACCAGTCAATCCTAAAGGAAATCAACTCTGAATATCCATTGGAAGGACTGTCACTGAAGTTGATACTTTGGCCCCTGATGTGAAGAGTTGATTCATTGGAAAAGACCCTGGTATTAGCAAAGACTGAAGGCAAAAGGAGAAAGGGGCAACAGAGGATAAGATGGTTGGATGGCATCACCTATTCAATGGACATGAGTTTGCGCAAATTCAGGGAGATAGTGGAGGACAGAGGAGCCTGGCATGCTTTAGTCCATGGGGTCACAAAGAGTCAGAGACGACTTAGGGACTGATCTGCAGTGCTCTTGCCTGGAGAGTCCCATGGACGGAGGAGCCCGGTGGGCTGCAGTCCATGGGGTCTCAAAGAGTCAGACATGACTGAGCGACTTCACTTTCACTTTTCACTTTTCACTTTCATGCATTGGAGAAGGAAATGGCAACCCACTCCAGCGTTCTTGCCTGGAGAATCCCAGGGATGGAGAGGAGGCTGGTGGGCTGCTATCTATGGGGTCGCACAGAGTCGGACGCGACTGAAGCGATTTAGCAGCAGCAGCAGCAACAACAACAAGGATCATGTTCACTCTAGAAGCTCTAGGGGAGAATCTATTTCCTTAACCTTAATCGCATCCTTTTACCATGTAAGGTAACATACTAATAGGTTCCGGGCATGAATCTGTGGGCCATTATTCTGCCTATGACAGGTTGCCTTGTGGCCACTAAGATTCATGTCTATACCTCATGCAAAATACATTCACTCTATATAAAGGTCCCCCCAGTTATCATTTCATTACAGCAGCAATTTGAAGTTCAAAATCTCATCTGAATCTCATCAGCTCAAAAGTCTCAAATGTCATCAGCTAAATCATGTAAATTGGGATACGGCTCTTGTTATGATCCATCCTGGAGCATAATTTCTCTAAAGCAACAAGTTACTTGTTCCCTATATAAGATAATGAGATGGACACAGAGTAATAGACATTCCTGTTTAAAAACAGGGGACAATGGAAAGAAAAAAGAAAGGTCATTGGTCCTAAGCAATTCTGAAATCCAGCCAGGCAAATCTGTCAGGTCTCAAGGTCTAGAAAAAATCCTCCATGGCTCAGGGATATTCTATATGGGCTTGCCACTCCATCCTCTGAGTCATCCTTCCTTTCTCATGCAAGGTAGCAGGTATTTGCAGATAAGCACTTTTATCAGCCTGGGTCTTGTCAGTAGACTTTTGGGCATCTGACAGCCTTGCTTTCATTTCATATTCTCTTTCAGTCCAATCTGGCAGTGTTTCTGCTGGTATAACGTTCTCAGTAACCCCATGGGTCTCCTGTGTATGTCATGGGAATTCACTCCATTAGACAAGAGGCTCTTCAACATGTCTTTCCTAGAAAATCCCTCCCTTATTTTTGGCATTTGCTGAGATGGCTTAGGAAACACACACCCTTAAGCTTCTGAGATACTCAGGTTTGACTGAAGGGATCTGTGACTCACACCCTTAATCTCTTCAAAGAGCCTTTTGTGTGACTGAATACTTTGAACTTTTGGTCTTTCTAAGGTATTAGCAGAAAGTTGTACAGCTGCACACAAAGCCTTTTCTCTGGAGCATGATTTCCTGACAGGGAACCTCTCAATTTTAGCATCTTTTCCCAGTAAGACAGGCAGAGAATGCAGCAATTATCAAGTCCTTCTTTCTTTCTGTTTAACAGTTCTTCTCTCAAGTTCATCTGTTTCTGCTCACAGTTTTCCATAAGCAACAGGAAGATCCCTGCCAAGGATACCTTCTACACTGGCTTGGAAATGTCAGCTAAATATCTAAGCTCATCATTTATAAGTTCTATTTCCCACAAAACTGCAGGATATAGTCCTTCTAAGATTTCTGTCCCCCCTGACAAGGATCCCCTTTCTTCCAGTTTCCAATAATATGATTCTTATTTCCTCTGGGTCAATACTAATTAAGTTGTTAATAATCATAGTTCTACTAACAGTAGAGTCTAGGCAAACTACATTTTTTTTTCCCCTCTCTCTATCAAATGTCTCAAAACTCTTCCAGCCTCTGCCCATTGCCCAGTTCCAAAACCACTCCACATTTTTAGGTATTTTTTAAAGCAACAACCCACTCTGGGCACCAAAGTCTGCATTTTTTCTAACTGTTCCTGTCATAAGAAATTACCACAAATGTAGAGGCTTCAAACAACACAGATGCATTATCTCACAATTCTATAGGTCAGAACTCCAACACAGGGCTCACTGGGCTAAAACTAATGTGTTAGCCAGGCTGCTTTCTTCTCTAGAGGCTCTAGGGGAGCATCTATTTTCTTGCCTTTTTCCAGCTTCTAGAGGCAGTCTACATTTCTTGGCCAATGCCCACTTCCTCCATCTTCAAAGCCAGCAAACATCACATCTCTCTGACCTCCTTTCCATTACCACAGATCTCTGACCAGATAAGAAAGCAGTTCTCTGCTTTTAAGAAATCCCATGATTAGACTGGGCTCACTTGGATAATCCAGGTTAATCTCCCACCTAAAAGTCCTTATCCTTAATCACAGCAGAAAAGTCCCTCTGCCCAGGGAAGGTAACTCATTCACCAATTCCCAGGATTAGACTGCTGACATCCAAGGCAAGGGGGCGGGTTATTATTCTGCATGCCATATTACTCAACTCTCTGACCCTCAATTTTCCCATCTATCAAATGGGGATAACATCTCTCCCAGGATTGTCATGAGGACTGAATTGAGGGAGCTTTCAGAAATGGAGAATTTCAAGCCACACCCCAGACCAAGTGACCTAGAATATCCATTTTCAGCAAAACCCCTGGTAGACTGAGATGCCTAGGAAAGTCTGAGATACACAGGCATGTAGAATTTCACACTGGACAGAGAGTCTCACCGCCTGGACTTGAACCCTGCTCAGCCATGAAGTCATTCTAAAACATGGGGCCTGTTCAGGTATCCTCTAAAAGTACTCTGAGCCAGGACACTGAATTGGACAGGTTCCAAGGCTAATTATAACCTTGGAACTTTAACACTTTATGATTTGATGACTAAAGTACTGATGCCGGAACTGCAGGCAGCAGCAATTTGGTGGGTGAGTGGGATGTGCTGCAGGGGGAGCTTCCCAGCAGCCCTCAAGCCCCATCACTAAGGGGACCACCCACTCTGCCTAACCATTGAGGTCAGCTTGGGCCACTGTTTGGGATTTTAAGAAACCAGTGTCTTCCCAGAAAGCTGGGCTGGAGCTGTAATGGATCCTAGTTGTTGCACCTGAACCAATGACATAGTTGTCAACTATCCCAGCTGATTCCCTCCCATGTTGCAGGCAAGGGGAAGAAGGTAGATTCCTTATTTTCTCTGGCCAAAATTATGTGAACACAGAAACTGCTTCTTGGTGAAGAGATTTGCATGGAAACCCCCCGGGGTGTTGAGCCACCAACTGGCCCAAGTCAGCCCCACTGGAGCCCAGCCTGATGTTCCACTGGCTGGGAGCTAAGGGCTTGCTGCCCCTCCAAGGACAGCCGGCTTATCCCACAACTTCTCAGGATGCAACATATCCTGCCACCTTGACCCAGGCCTGAAAGACCCTCCCTCAATTATGCCCAGAGAGGCCCACTTGGCCCAGTGGAGCCCACCCTGCTCCTGGGTCCTTAATGAAGATAAATTCTCTCTGTCATTACTGAAGCACACACGCAAGGCTGAGTTTAAATATAACATTCTGGGTCAGCGAGCTGGCCTACTTCATCCTTTTTGTCTATCTCAGGCCCCAGATGAAAAGAGAGGAATTTCTCCATGTTTCACTTGCTCTAAGAGATTGGTCTGAGACTCGGGCAGGGTCGGGGGGTGGCGTTGAGAAGCGGAGGTGTCTGGATGTTCTGTACTGCGGTTACTCAGGTGAAGGCGAGGAGGCTATTGCCAAGACTGACTTGGTGCCCACAGTCAGTGCCAGTCCCAAGGGGTTCCCCAGCTCCCTGAGAAAGGCAGAAGCTGGGGAAGGCCCTTGCCTGAGGCAAGAGGACTGCCCAGTGGTGCCAGGGACAGAATCTTCAGCAGGGGTACCGGAGCTGGGGCAGGTGTCCCATGGGCTGTGAGAGACCAAGCTGCCGAAGGCCAGGGGAAGCCAGCTCTCCACCTGGAGCCGCCAGTGACAGACAGCCTGGAGGAGAGGACCCTGCCCTGGACCCGGGTGGATTCCATGAAGCCTTCCACACGAACGGAGGCACAGACATGGGTGTGCGGCAAATAGTCTAGCCAAAGCTTGAACTCAGGGGTAGGAGAACCAGAGAAACTTGGCCGGGCCCTTCAAGTCCAGCTCCCAGCACTGAATGCCAAGTTAAAAGCTTTGGATGGAGCTGTAAACTGTTGACGAAAGCTGAAACCGCTGTGGAGGGGGCACCCTTATTTAAATGTACCCTGGATGACCCTTGCCTAAAAGAAGTGTTGGTCTTCTCCTCTGCACCCAGTGGAGTCTTGCATGACGCCTCCATGGCCTCCTGGCTGACTCCTTAAATGACCCGCGAGGGAGGGGTTAGTAGCCTCTGCAATGGAGCTATGAAAGGTGGTATCACTGGCCTGTATTTTTTTTTTTAACTTGGGTATAATTTCTAAAATTTATTTGTTTATTGAAGGATAATTGCTTTACATATTTTTGTTGTTTTCTGTCAAACCTCAACATGGATCAGCCATAGGCATACATATATCCCCTCCCTTTTGAACCTCCCTCCCATCTGCCTCCCCATCCCACCCCTCTAGGTTGATACAGAGCCCCTGTTTGAGCTTCCTGAGCCACACAGCAAATTCCCGTGGGCTCTCCATTTCACCTATGGTGCTGTAAGTTTCCATGTTACTCTTTCCGTACATCTTGAGCTTGCCCTGGATCCACGGCTTTTGTTAACTGACTTTGCAAATTACTCTCATCTAAGGAGTGCAGTCAAATTGCTCACCCTGGGGCTTTACATCCAGCCATGTGGCTTGCTTTGGCCAATGGACTGAGGGGTGCCAGTTGGAATCTAGACCTTAAAAGCTTTTGCAGGCTTCTATCTGCCCCCTTGGGCCTCTGCTATCATCATGAGAAGAACATTCCCTTCAATGAGTTTGCTGGCTCCACGCAGAGGCTCAGACACAAATGGAGCTATCTTGGATCAGCCAACTCCTGGACCATGTAGAGACCTGTGAGCTAAAGAAGTGCTTATTGTTGCATCTACCTGAGGTACTGGGGTTGTTTGCTACACAGCATTACTCTGGCCATGTTTCACTGATATATTGGGATAATAACAGACCCATTCTCTCGGAATTGTAGTGAGGATTCAATAAAAATAATCCACTTAGAGCTCCTAGACAAGAATTTCAGTCTGGGAAAATGAAAATTTCTAGAGATGGATGATGGTGATGCTTATACAACACTGGTTGAGCATGCTGGAACTGGTCCACTTATACCTTTATTTCTTTCAATAAATATAGTACTACATCCATGATCGAATGTTGGTCGAATCTGTAGATGTGGAACACAGATAAGGTGGGCCAATGATACAGATTTTGGTATCCAAGGTAGGTCTTATAGCCAGTCCCCTGTGGATACCTATGGATGAATGTATATTTAATGCCACTGAACTGCATATGGTTAATATGGTAAACCTGACATTAAATATATCTTACCATGGATGTATGGATGTGAGAGTTGGACTGTAAAGAAGGCTGAGCACCGAGGAATTGATGCTTTTGAATTGTGGTGTTGGAGAAGACTCTTGAGAGTCCCTTGGACTGACTGCAAGGAAATCAGTCCAATCAATCCTAAAGGAAAGCAACCCTGAATATTCATTGGAAGGACTGATGTTGAAGCTGAAGCTCTAATACCCTGGCCACCTGATGCAAAGAGCTGACTCATTGGAAAGGACCCTGATGCTGGGAAAGATTGAGGGCAGGGGAAGGGAGTGGCAGAGGACGAAATGGATGGTTGGCATCACCAGCTCAATGGACATAAGTTTGAGCAAACTCCAGGAGATGATGAAGGACAGGGAAGTCTGCCATGCTGCAGTCCATGGGGTTGCAAAGAATCGGACACAACTTAGTGACTGAACAACAAATTTTACCATGTTAAAAAAAAACACAACACAACATTTAGTCCCTTCCACATAGGAAGTGCGTGATAAATGTTAGCAGTTATTAGAAGGCAAGAGGAGGTGTGTGGTGGAACTGCACACTCTAACCACAGTGCAAGGATGATCAATGAAGCCCTCAGGGAAATGACTCTGGAGTGACTGGCCTCTCTTCACTTCTTAGAGGAAGAGGCATAAACTCATTCATACTAACAGGCTGAAGGGGCATTTGCAGGGGTCATGTGATAAGCAGAACACAGTCAGAGCTGGAAGACTGTTGGGCAGTGTCTCACTCAGTCCCCTCGTGGGGAGAAGCAAGACTCAGAGAGGCAACTCTGAGGTCACTCAGGAACTCGGTGGCGGATCTAAGATTGGAATCTGGAGGTCTTGACTCCAAGTGCAGTGCTCTTTCTGTTCTGCCACAGACGGGGACACAATAAAGCTTCATCTAACCACTAACCTTGCACTCTCAGGCACCTGCAGACAGGATATGGGGCTTCCTGGTGCAGCTCAAACCACAAACACAAGACAGCGCACAGAGCAAGTCCTGCCTTTGGGTTCCCGTAACGCGTGGTAAGGAGATGATACTTCTTCCCTCTCCGCCTTCTGTTTTTAATTAAGCCAAATATATTTCTGCTTGGGAGCTTTACTCCAGTTTTGGACAGGGT
>SJYX01022436.1:0-24762 GCA_006410675.1 Oreotragus oreotragus
CAAACTGTAAGAGATACATTCACCCAGTATGACTTATTCCAACTTCAATTTGGTGGAGAGATATCTATTTAATCAGTATGCTCTGATTCACTGGTATTGAGTCAGTTAAATGTGATTTTAACTCTGTCCATAAAGCAACAGTTGCTCCTAAAGCAGTATGCCAATTTTTAAGTTTTATTACTTGAAAGGAAAGAATAAAATGATAATATTCAATTATTAAATCTGGAATTCATTAAACTAATAGCTTGCAGTAAGATGTGAAAACCTGGAATAGAGAAATAGATGGCTGAAATACACACATAGGCAGTGTGAACTGTTGATCATTATATTAAGACAGGAAACTTCCAGTGAAAATGTTAACAAAATGCTAAGGGGGATGGGGGAGATTAGAGAGTGATGATTAAAGTTTCTTTTCAGGGTGATGAAAATGTTCTAAAGATTATACTCAACTCTGTGAATATATAAAAACAGCCACTTATATTGTCGAAAGGGTGGATTCCATCCAATGTGAATTGTATCTTAATAAAGCTGTTTAAAATGATACCAAAATGGTCTAATTAGAAACCACACTATTTACTGAAACACTGGGTTTGAAATATTTACAGCAATTGCAGAATAGCCAGTTAGTTTAATTCTCATGCAGCATTGTCTTTACTAAGAGTAGCAAATTGCCTTAAGTAAACATGGTATATAAAATTCAAATTAGAACATTTATAGAAGTATTTTCTGCTTTACAAAAGATTCAGACTGAGTTGATAGGACTGGAGAAAGTCTTAATTAATAGATCAGAAATATATATTTGCACAATAAATGAGGAAAACTTAGAATCAGACAAAAATTTGATCCTAAAGTTCTGGTATGGACAGACATGTTTTTCTTTCTCAATCTCTTTCTCTGTCTCTCACAGAAGCCAGAAGTTCTGAGTTACTGGTTTTCAGGATGTTGACTGATTACCATTTATGAGAATCTGATAGAACCAACTAATAATCAACAAAGAGATTAAGAATCTCTGTGCTTCAGGAAACATAAGCAACCATACACAACTGTATTTCATGGGAATTAAACTACAGTTCTGATCAAGGGCAGAAAGAGAGGAGGGCGTCAGAGGATAGCATCACTGATGAAATGAACATGAACTTGGGCAAACTCTGGGAGATGGTGAGGGACAGGGAGGCCTGGCATGCTGCAATCCATGTGGTCAGAAAGAGTCGGAAACCACTGGGCAATCGAACAACACAACAGACTACAGTTAGTCATCTTATTCATTCATTCAAGAAACAGTTTCATGTCACTTAAGGCTGTGTTTCCTTATTAATCGAGGGGTATGCACCCAATGATAGTACTGAGGTGGGAAGTATACTATGTTAGGAAAACAAACAAATCACTATAATTCCATAGTTAATGCTATAACAGAAGTATAATCGGAGGGTTTTGAGAACACAGAAGAGAAATTGCTACTTATTTTTTAAAAAGGAAGTACATGCTTTATACATGAAAAATAACATTTACAGCACGTTCTTATATATTATGGAGAGGATGATATACTTGCCACTTTAGTGTCTTAGTAAAAAAAAAAAAAGCATGCACAAATCAACTATCAAAAATTCCAACTGTTGTGTGTGATCAGGGTAAAATAAATAAATTTTCCTACCTTAGCTACCTCCTGCTGCTGCTGCTGCTAAGTCGCTTCAGTCGTGTCTGACTCTGTGCAGCCCCATAGACGGCAGCCCACCAGGTTCCTCTGTCCCTGGGATTCTCCAGGCAAGAACACTGGAGTGGGTTGCCATTTCCTTCTCCAATGCAGGAAAGTGAAAAGTGAAAGTGAAGTCGCTCAGTCGTGTCCGACTCTTAGCAACCCCATTGACTGCAGCCTACCAGCCTCCTCTGTCCATGGGATTTTCCAGGCAAGAGTACTGGACTGCGGTGCCATCGCTGCCTCCTACATGCCATCAATTCATGACTCTCATAAGACTGAAATGACTGTCATAACTTAAATACGATTCTTATACATCTATGGTTTGAAGTTCCTTCAAAACATCAACATAATTAGCTTTACACAAACTTTTCTTATATTAATGGCCCAAATATTCAAATAGAAACTTTACTTACTTTACCAGCAAATCTGTAAAATTTTCACAGCTTTTCAAGAAACCATGCAGTAACATACTCCTAAAAAATGCTTTGCTGTTACAGTAAAAAAAAAAAAAAAAAAAAAATCCACAAAATTCAGATACACAAAGTGACTGCTCAAGGAACATGTGTGTGCTGTGTGTATAGACTTCTCATCTACCTTGTGGAAGAGAGAGAGCCATGGTAGAGACCTTGAAAAGACTAGCGTGACAGGAGATAAAAGAACAAGCAGCTGTCAATGCAAGCCAAGGCAAAAATTGATACTTGTCCTAGGAGAGGTGCAGACAAAATGTTTTAGAGTTCAAAGAAGAGGGAGATCATTTCTTCTTGGGAAGATATTTTCACTTGGATTATTAAGCTTTTATCAATGGTTCTATTAGAAACAAGACCACCACATATCTAAGTGAATATTTTGAGATATTTTCACTTATTATTCACATCTTATGGCATCGTCATTTTTGCCACCATATTATTTTTATGATAATCAGAAATAGGAAACTAGTTCAGTCCCACATTCTGCTTAGAAACGTTCATTCTGTACTTTTGGGGATATTTAAATAACCTCAGATATGCAGATGACACCACCCTTATGGCAGAAAGTGAAGAGGAACTAAAAAGCCTTTTGATGAAAGTGAAAGAGGAGAGCGAAAAAGTTGGCTTAAAGCTCAACATTCAGAAAACTAAGATCACGGCATCTGTTTCCATCACTTCATGGGAAATAGATGGGGAAACAGTGGAAACAGTGTCAAACTTTATTTTGGGGGGCTCAAAAATCACTGCAGATGGTGACTGCAGCCATGAAATTAAAAGATGCTGAACTGTGTTGTTGGAGAAGACTCTTGAGAGTCCCTTGGACTGCAAGGAGATCCAACCAGTCCATTCTGAAGGAGATCAGCCCTGGGATTTCTTTGGAAGAAATGACGCTAGAGCTGAAACTCCAGTACTTTGGCCACCTCATGCAAAGAGTTGACTCATTGGAAAAGACTCTGATGCTGGGAGGGCTTGGGGGCAGGAGGAGAAGGGGACGACAGAGGATGAGATGGCTGGATGGCATCACCGACTCGATGGACGTGAATCTGAGTGAACTCCGGGAGTTGGTGATGGACAGGGAGGCCTGGCGTGCTGCAGTTCGTGGGGTCGCAAAGAGTTGGACACGACTTAAGAGACTGAAGTGAACCTAACTGAAGACAACTTTTAACAGTTTCTGGAGATTTTTATCATTCATTCAGAGACTTACCAATACATGAGAGTATGATCTCTGGAATGAAACAAGAACTGCAACCAAATATTGAAAGTTCTCAAGAATAACCATGAAAGTTTCTGCAAACTTTAGGTTTACATGAAGGGAAAATCTTCTGAGACCTGGACTATTCAAATTGTCCATCAAAGGACCTTTAATTTACGAAAAATGTAATTACTGGTACATATTAATATTAAGCTAATACATGACTGCAAGATAGAATTTTTTTCGTAAAGTGACATTTTCTATGCATACCTAAAATATAGGCATCCCTTAACAGATGCCTATTTTAATTAAATGTAATTATAGTAGTTAAATAGTTAAAAAAGCAAGCTGATGCATTTTTACAATTTCTAGGCTCATCACTTTTATGTACCACATGCCTTTTCTCTGAGCTCACCTTCTGCTGAACTGTCTTTTAACTGTTCGAGTGAAAGCCTGTACTACTTGTATTTATTTGCCTTCGAATGTTTGAAAATGTCTTCAATTTGCCTATATTCCTGAATCATGTTTCACTGGGCATAAAATTCGTGGCTGATATTACACATCTGAAGACACCATTCTTTTGCCTTTTGGCATGCCTCATAGCTGACAAGAAGTTTCAGTCTAACTGTACTTTTCAGATAATCTCTCTATTCGGGTAGTTTTACATATTTTCTTCTTCTCTTTGATCATCTAGCGTCTCCCTATAATGTGAATTCATGCCTTTCTTCCATTCCTAAAAATTCTCAGGTGTTGAATGTCAAATATTAACTCATTTTCTATTTTTTTCCTTTCAGAACTCCAAATAGATGCTATGGAAACCCTCAGTCTACAATCATGATTCTTAATCATTCCTTCACCCCTTTCGTTTTTCTTCTGTGTTTGGGGTATGTTACTTATTACCACCTCCCAAGTTACTGGTTAACTCTTTGCATGTCTAATTTCAGTTTATATTTTATTCTATTAAGTTATATTCAAGAGTTATATTCTTATTTCCTATATTTCTTTTAGTTTTTTCTCATATTACCTACTATTTCACTTCTGCTTATTTTTTCCATGCTTTCCTATTGATTTTAAAAGGGTACCTTCATTTACCTCCTTGAGCATACTAAATATATTTCTTTCAAAATTTCTTTCAGAGAGGTCTGTAAAATTAGTTTCATCTGTTATAAACTCTTGCTCCATTAAAAAAATGTTTCACAACCATCTTTCCTAACATCTTGTTTACTCATGTCTGTAATTTTGATTTGTTTTTTAAGCATAGGAGCTTTGTTTTATTATGTCTAACCCCTTATGCTCCCTTATCTAGTTTCATAGTTGTTTCCCCTGGGCATCCATGGTTCCAAGGTCACTTAAATGGCAATTCGGAGGTTGTAGCTCCAGTAACGATCCGGGAGATACTGCAGACCTGCTGCTGAGCAGGCAGGTGGCTTGGTTTTGAGGCTGTGTGTTCTCTTCCTCCCAGTGGTCAGCAGCAGTTTTTCTTCAACCACCTTTTAGGAGTGGAAAAGTCCCCGGCCCAAGCTTTGTCCTCAGGCTATGAACCTGATTTTGAAGGGCGTGTTTACCCTCTTTCAGCCCACAGGAGCTCACCTTCTGGTCACCAGGGTCTCTGGACTGAGAGCGCTATGGAATGGAGACTTCTGCCTTTTTTAATACGCTGGTTTCTATGCATTCCACTTCTGGTCCACAGAAATCCCAATTTTGCTTTCAACCTGTTTCATCCTCTTAGTTTTAAAATATCTTTTATTACTGTTATGTAGAGGTGCCGATATATAAACTTATTATGCCAACATTTCCAACTTTTCCCTGACTATCTGAAAAACCTGCCTTTCCTCTTAGCCTACATGATTCTTTAGTCTTCTGATTTTCTCCATCACCTTCTCTAACATTTATCTTCATCGTCGAAGGTTTGTCTTCCTCTGCTTCAATCAGGGATTAGTAAAGTTTTCTCAACAGACCAGATAGTAATGTTTTCAGTTTTGCAGGTCAACTGGCAAAAATAAGACTATAATATAAAATGCTGTGGCTTAGTTGTCAACTTGTGTCTGATTCTTTTGCAACTGCTTGTACTGTAGCCCACCAGGGTCCTCTGTCCATGGGATTTCCCAGGCAAGAGTATTGGAATAGGTTGCCATTTCCTTCTCCAGGGGATCTTCCCCACGCAGGGATTCAACCCGCATCTCCTGTTTAGACAGGCAGATTCTTTACCACTAAGCCACCAGGAAAGCCCACGTATAATGCAATCACAGTGAAGTAGAGTCGCTCAGTCACGTCGACTCTTTGCGACCCCATGGACTTTAGCCTACCATGCTCCTCTGTCTACGCAATTTTCCAGGCAAGGGTACTGGACTGGGTTGCCATTTCCTTATCCAGAGGATCCTCCTGACCCAGGGATTGAACCTGGGTTTCCCGCATTGTAGACAGATGCTTTACTGTCTGAGACACCAGGGAAATCCATAAAATGCAATCATAAATAAACGCAAAAAGCCTTTGCAGTTTGTGGGCCATTAAAAAACTGGCAGTGGGCCAGCTTTGGTCCATGGGCATTAGTCTGCCAAACTCTGCAGTAAATATTATTTTTTTCCGGCTTTTCTCCTCTACTCTATCCTTTACGTCACAGATTATCATCCATTTCTACTATTTCTTTCACTGTATCCAGGGCTGATGATACTCTATCTTTAGCCTAGATGCCTCTTCTAAGCCCTTTGTGTTTAAAGTTACCTTCACACTAGATTTCACCACATGGATGTACCACAAGCACATGTACATGTCCAAGGTGGAATCTGTTCTTGTTTGTCTTATAAACTTGATACCAAAAGGCAGAACCATCCACTTCACCTTAAACTTTTCCTTTCCATACTCCTCACAGCCAATGCTGATTCTATCTTTTGAATACTTTCCAAATGCATTTCTCATTCCTACATATGTCAACCTACTTTAATCTCTCACCACCTCACTTAAAGATATATCAGCTTTACTCAGTACATGGTAGTGATTAACAGCATGGACCCAGGCAGTGATTTATTTGTTTTCAACTCCTGGTTCACCACTTATTTACTGTGGGACCTTGGAAAAGTGCCTCAGTTTCCTCTTTTGTAAAATGGGGATAATAAATAGGACTGCTGTGAGGATTACATGTGTTACTATACTGGTTTTGTTGTTGTTCAGCTGGCTAAGTTGTGTCTGACTCTTTCACAACCCATAGACTGCAGCCCTCCAGGCTCCTCTGTCCATTGGATTTCCAAGGCAAGAATATTGGAGTGGGTTGCCATTTCCTTCTCCAGGGGATCTTCCCGACCCAGGGATAGAACCTGTGTCTCCTATAATGGCAGGTGGATTCTTTACCACTGAGCCACCAGGGAAGAATAGTATATGTGTACCTGGCACAAATAAGTATTATTAGTCTGCATTTATTTAATCATGTTGTCCAGAGATGTCTTCTATGCTCCCAGTTTCTTTTGCTCTAAGTAAAGAAAGCCTTCAGCACCCCACAGAGAGCTTGTGGCCCATCTACCAATCTTTAGTGAAGTCAATAAACTGGATGTCTGGATGGTGTCCATGTGCTTTTCCTCAGCAGATTCCTTGTCTCTTTGGCATCAGGGCATGGTAGAGAAACACAGATAATCAAAAGCATCCCCTAGCAAGAATAAATGTCTTCTCGAAGATGGAGTAGACAGAACATAGGTTTTCTTCCACTTGCCAGCCCCACGGTACCCTTGGTTTCCTTATCCTCATTCCAACTCTTACTGACCCATTAGCTTTGCTCTAACTACTGTAAGAGGATGAGGAATGAAATGAGAAAGATTCTTTGGAGACCAGGATGCAGTCTACAAATATAAGCATTATTACTATTAATATGGGATTGGAGAGATGGTACATTCTGAGATTCCACTGCCTTCTGACTATTTCCCTGGTGGCTCAGAGGTTAAAGCGTCTGCCTGCAATGTGGGAGATCCGGGTTCAATCCCTGGATCGGGAAGATCCCCTGGAGAAGGAAATGGCAACCCGCTCCAGTATTCTTGCTGGGAGAATCTCATGGACGGAGGAGCCTGGGTGGCTACAGTCCACGGGGTTGCAGAGAGTTAGACACGACTGAGCAACTTCATTTCACTTCACTTCTGACTATGCTTGCCGAAAACTTTCTAATTCATATTCTACATTTCTATAATTGTGCTATGAGGCAATTAGAGGAAAAATTACATTTAAATTCTCTTTGAATGATGTAACAAGTTTCTTGAAATCCTAGAACGCTTGTCTTCTTGAGCCACATAAGAACTTAAAACTCCCCTTGCCATGACTATACAACCCTTTCAGCAGGGAAGTAGCGTCCACAGTATGGTTCCAGAGAGATATGCTAACTGAGTTTTAATCAGTCTAAAGAGTTCCACTTAAAACCAGTTTTGCTACTTTCAGACATGTGTAGGAGTCCAAGACTGGACAGCTGGATGAACCCTAAGACTACTGTTTCACAGGCAAGGAAACTGAGGCTGAGAGGTTTTGTCATTCTCTGGCACAAGCATCTGGGAATGACACATCTGGAGCAGGAAGCTGAGGCTTGTCATTTCTGTGGCACTGCTTTCCCTCACCACGGAGATGATCACACTGGCAATAAAATGACTATATGACTACACTCAAGCTCCACTGAGGTAATTTTTCCCATCACTTCTTTTCCTTTTTTGTTTACCATATTTTTCTCTTTTAAATCTGCAGTCTAATGGTGACTTTCTATTCCTCGATTTATCTATTACTCATTTGCTTTTTCATTAAGTATCCGAGGGCCTATACTCCTCACTATATTCTTGAAAGCATTGAGAATAGCATGAATTAATCACAGGTTGACTTCCCTGGTGACTCAGACAGTAAAGCGTCTGTCTACAATGCGGGAGACCTGGGTTCGATCCCTGGGTTGGGAAGATCCCCTGGAGAAGGAAATGGCAACCCACTCCAGTACTATTGCCTGGAAAATCCCATGGACAGAGGAGCCTGGTAGGCTATGGTCCATGGTGGGCTACGGTGCATGGGGTTGCAAAGAGTCGGACACGACTGAGCGACTTCACTTTCTTTCAAACTTTTCGAAAGGAAATGCATCTTGAACGTGATCCTGAAGAAAACAATAGACCCAGATAAGCAGAGGAAATGAGGGCCTACTGCAGAAGCAAGGAAATGCAGGAGGAAAAAGATGGTGCAGGCTCAATACAGAAGATGCTGTTCTGTTTAACAAAGGATGAAGGCCTTTGAGAAGAAGGAAGGAAAGAACCAGTGAAGGAGGCCATGAATGCTAGAGTTCTAAAGCAGAAATATGTTGTCCAAATTAAATAATTCAACATTTATTGAGTACCTACTGTATGCCAAACACTCTACTTTTCTCTAGTGGCACATTGGTTAAACAAAATAGCCCTTACTTTTTAGAAGCTTTCGATTTTAGTAGAGGAGACAAACAAGAAAGTAGGTAATCATATTATGAGGCAGAAATGACAAACTTTATTATGCAGCTATGAAAAAACTTGGTAAGGATTTTAAAACTAAACAGTGGACTGGGATAAGGTTCCTGAAAGTGGAGATTACTGAAATTAGTTTTGAAGAATGAGTAGGAGATGGCTTCAGGAAGTAGGTATTTCAGAGGAAGAAGCAGCATGCAGTCAGTCGGGACTGAAATGTTAAAAATTCAGTATGTCAGTATTTATACACATGTATATGATCTCTGGACATATCTTAAGACAATATTAAATTTATTTATACATCCCCATTCTTGTTCAATAAAAGACTGAGAGGATGCCTAAAAGTGAGAAACAGGCTTTAATTGGCTGTAATAGTTGCAAGCACAGGGCCACTTCTCCTTTCCAAANCTATGGAAACCCTCAGTCTACAATCATGATTCTTAATCATTCCTTCACCCCTTTCGTTTTTCTTCTGTGTTTGGGGTATGTTACTTATTACCACCTCCCAAGTTACTGGTTAACTCTTTGCATGTCTAATTTCAGTTTATATTTTATTCTATTAAGTTATATTCAAGAGTTATATTCTTATTTCCTATATTTCTTTTAGTTTTTTCTCATATTACCTACTATTTCACTTCTGCTTATTTTTTCCATGCTTTCCTATTGATTTTAAAAGGGTACCTTCATTTACCTCCTTGAGCATACTAAATATATTTCTTTCAAAATTTCTTTCAGAGAGGTCTGTAAAATTAGTTTCATCTGTTATAAACTCTTGCTCCATTAAAAAAATGTTTCACAACCATCTTTCCTAACATCTTGTTTACTCATGTCTGTAATTTTGATTTGTTTTTTAAGCATAGGAGCTTTGTTTTATTATGTCTAACCCCTTATGCTCCCTTATCTAGTTTCATAGTTGTTTCCCCTGGGCATCCATGGTTCCAAGGTCACTTAAATGGCAATTCGGAGGTTGTAGCTCCAGTAACGATCCGGGAGATACTGCAGACCTGCTGCTGAGCAGGCAGGTGGCTTGGTTTTGAGGCTGTGTGTTCTCTTCCTCCCAGTGGTCAGCAGCAGTTTTTCTTCAACCACCTTTTAGGAGTGGAAAAGTCCCCGGCCCAAGCTTTGTCCTCAGGCTATGAACCTGATTTTGAAGGGCGTGTTTACCCTCTTTCAGCCCACAGGAGCTCACCTTCTGGTCACCAGGGTCTCTGGACTGAGAGCGCTATGGAATGGAGACTTCTGCCTTTTTTAATACGCTGGTTTCTATGCATTCCACTTCTGGTCCACAGAAATCCCAATTTTGCTTTCAACCTGTTTCATCCTCTTAGTTTTAAAATATCTTTTATTACTGTTATGTAGAGGTGCCGATATATAAACTTATTATGCCAACATTTCCAACTTTTCCCTGACTATCTGAAAAACCTGCCTTTCCTCTTAGCCTACATGATTCTTTAGTCTTCTGATTTTCTCCATCACCTTCTCTAACATTTATCTTCATCGTCGAAGGTTTGTCTTCCTCTGCTTCAATCAGGGATTAGTAAAGTTTTCTCAACAGACCAGATAGTAATGTTTTCAGTTTTGCAGGTCAACTGGCAAAAATAAGACTATAATATAAAATGCTGTGGCTTAGTTGTCAACTTGTGTCTGATTCTTTTGCAACTGCTTGTACTGTAGCCCACCAGGGTCCTCTGTCCATGGGATTTCCCAGGCAAGAGTATTGGAATAGGTTGCCATTTCCTTCTCCAGGGGATCTTCCCCACGCAGGGATTCAACCCGCATCTCCTGTTTAGACAGGCAGATTCTTTACCACTAAGCCACCAGGAAAGCCCACGTATAATGCAATCACAGTGAAGTAGAGTCGCTCAGTCACGTCGACTCTTTGCGACCCCATGGACTTTAGCCTACCATGCTCCTCTGTCTACGCAATTTTCCAGGCAAGGGTACTGGACTGGGTTGCCATTTCCTTATCCAGAGGATCCTCCTGACCCAGGGATTGAACCTGGGTTTCCCGCATTGTAGACAGATGCTTTACTGTCTGAGACACCAGGGAAATCCATAAAATGCAATCATAAATAAACGCAAAAAGCCTTTGCAGTTTGTGGGCCATTAAAAAACTGGCAGTGGGCCAGCTTTGGTCCATGGGCATTAGTCTGCCAAACTCTGCAGTAAATATTATTTTTTTCCGGCTTTTCTCCTCTACTCTATCCTTTACGTCACAGATTATCATCCATTTCTACTATTTCTTTCACTGTATCCAGGGCTGATGATACTCTATCTTTAGCCTAGATGCCTCTTCTAAGCCCTTTGTGTTTAAAGTTACCTTCACACTAGATTTCACCACATGGATGTACCACAAGCACATGTACATGTCCAAGGTGGAATCTGTTCTTGTTTGTCTTATAAACTTGATACCAAAAGGCAGAACCATCCACTTCACCTTAAACTTTTCCTTTCCATACTCCTCACAGCCAATGCTGATTCTATCTTTTGAATACTTTCCAAATGCATTTCTCATTCCTACATATGTCAACCTACTTTAATCTCTCACCACCTCACTTAAAGATATATCAGCTTTACTCAGTACATGGTAGTGATTAACAGCATGGACCCAGGCAGTGATTTATTTGTTTTCAACTCCTGGTTCACCACTTATTTACTGTGGGACCTTGGAAAAGTGCCTCAGTTTCCTCTTTTGTAAAATGGGGATAATAAATAGGACTGCTGTGAGGATTACATGTGTTACTATACTGGTTTTGTTGTTGTTCAGCTGGCTAAGTTGTGTCTGACTCTTTCACAACCCATGGACTGCAGCCCTCCAGGCTCCTCTGTCCATTGGATTTCCAAGGCAAGAATATTGGAGTGGGTTGCCATTTCCTTCTCCAGGGGATCTTCCCGACCCAGGGATAGAACCTGTGTCTCCTATAATGGCAGGTGGATTCTTTACCACTGAGCCACCAGGGAAGAATAGTATATGTGTACCTGGCACAAATAAGTATTATTAGTCTGCATTTATTTAATCATGTTGTCCAGAGATGTCTTCTATGCTCCCAGTTTCTTTTGCTCTAAGTAAAGAAAGCCTTCAGCACCCCACAGAGAGCTTGTGGCCCATCTACCAATCTTTAGTGAAGTCAATAAACTGGATGTCTGGATGGTGTCCATGTGCTTTTCCTCAGCAGATTCCTTGTCTCTTTGGCATCAGGGCATGGTAGAGAAACACAGATAATCAAAAGCATCCCCTAGCAAGAATAAATGTCTTCTCGAAGATGGAGTAGACAGAACATAGGTTTTCTTCCACTTGCCAGCCCCACGGTACCCTTGGTTTCCTTATCCTCATTCCAACTCTTACTGACCCATTAGCTTTGCTCTAACTACTGTAAGAGGATGAGGAATGAAATGAGAAAGATTCTTTGGAGACCAGGATGCAGTCTACAAATATAAGCATTATTACTATTAATATGGGATTGGAGAGATGGTACATTCTGAGATTCCACTGCCTTCTGACTATTTCCCTGGTGGCTCAGAGGTTAAAGCGTCTGCCTGCAATGTGGGAGATCCGGGTTCAATCCCTGGATCGGGAAGATCCCCTGGAGAAGGAAATGGCAACCCGCTCCAGTATTCTTGCTGGGAGAATCTCATGGACGGAGGAGCCTGGGTGGCTACAGTCCACGGGGTTGCAGAGAGTTAGACACGACTGAGCAACTTCATTTCACTTCACTTCTGACTATGCTTGCCGAAAACTTTCTAATTCATATTCTACATTTCTATAATTGTGCTATGAGGCAATTAGAGGAAAAATTACATTTAAATTCTCTTTGAATGATGTAACAAGTTTCTTGAAATCCTAGAACGCTTGTCTTCTTGAGCCACATAAGAACTTAAAACTCCCCTTGCCATGACTATACAACCCTTTCAGCAGGGAAGTAGCGTCCACAGTATGGTTCCAGAGAGATATGCTAACTGAGTTTTAATCAGTCTAAAGAGTTCCACTTAAAACCAGTTTTGCTACTTTCAGACATGTGTAGGAGTCCAAGACTGGACAGCTGGATGAACCCTAAGACTACTGTTTCACAGGCAAGGAAACTGAGGCTGAGAGGTTTTGTCATTCTCTGGCACAAGCATCTGGGAATGACACATCTGGAGCAGGAAGCTGAGGCTCGTCATTTCTGTGGCACTGCTTTCCCTCACCACGGAGATGATCACACTGGCAATAAAATGACTATATGACTACACTCAAGCTCCACTGAGGTAATTTTTCCCATCACTTCTTTTCCTTTTTTGTTTACCATATTTTTCTCTTTTAAATCTGCAGTCTAATGGTGACTTTCTATTCCTCGATTTATCTATTACTCATTTGCTTTTTCATTAAGTATCCGAGGGCCTATACTCCTCACTATATTCTTGAAAGCATTGAGAATAGCATGAATTAATCACAGGTTGACTTCCCTGGTGACTCAGACAGTAAAGCGTCTGTCTACAATGCGGGAGACCTGGGTTCGATCCCTGGGTTGGGAAGATCCCCTGGAGAAGGAAATGGCAACCCACTCCAGTACTATTGCCTGGAAAATCCCATGGACAGAGGAGCCTGGTAGGCTATGGTCCATGGTGGGCTACGGTGCATGGGGTTGCAAAGAGTCGGACACGACTGAGCGACTTCACTTTCTTTCAAACTTTTCGAAAGGAAATGCATCTTGAACGTGATCCTGAAGAAAACAATAGACCCAGATAAGCAGAGGAAATGAGGGCCTACTGCAGAAGCAAGGAAATGCAGGAGGAAAAAGATGGTGCAGGCTCAATACAGAAGATGCTGTTCTGTTTAACAAAGGATGAAGGCCTTTGAGAAGAAGGAAGGAAAGAACCAGTGAAGGAGGCCATGAATGCTAGAGTTCTAAAGCAGAAATATGTTGTCCAAATTAAATAATTCAACATTTATTGAGTACCTACTGTATGCCAAACACTCTACTTTTCTCTAGTGGCACATTGGTTAAACAAAATAGCCCTTACTTTTTAGAAGCTTTCGATTTTAGTAGGGGAGACAAACAAGAAAGTAGGTAATCATATTATGAGGCAGAAATGACAAACTTTATTATGCAGCTATGAAAAAACTTGGTAAGGATTTTAAAACTAAACAGTGGACTGGGATAAGGTTCCTGAAAGTGGAGATTACTGAAATTAGTTTTGAAGAATGAGTAGGAGATGGCTTCAGGAAGTAGGTATTTCAGAGGAAGAAGCAGCATGCAGTCAGTCGGGACTGAAATGTTAAAAATTCAGTATGTCAGTATTTATACACATGTATATGATCTCTGGACATATCTTAAGACAATATTAAATTTATTTATACATCCCCATTCTTGTTCAATAAAAGACTGAGAGGATGCCTAAAAGTGAGAAACAGGCTTTAATTGGCTGTAATAGTTGCAAGCACAGGGCCACTTCTCCTTTCCAAAACCTCTGTCTACTTGTCAGCACATTTTTCTGATGGAACTTGGAGATGACAGGGAAAAAAAATATCACCACAGGAAACACATTCTACATGTGACTTTCCACATTTCACTTTTGGAAGAGGGTCATTAACCAAAATAGTAATCTTAAAATTTCTAATACTGGAATGGCTTCTTCTCATCCTTTAGCCATCATCTGTAAAACACATTTTTTTTTCTCTTTTGGAAAAAGGCTATTTCAGACCAATATATGGCAAGTAGTATAAGAAATGCTATGCCGTTCATCTTCGTATGCTGCAGTTGGTCACTCCAGTGAGCAGGCTTGACAGTTTGCAGACGAAAACGTAAACACTGAGCTCAACTCGGCTATGTTGAGGCCAACCATTTCTGACAGTCTCTACAATGTGATAAACACCGTCTGTCTACAGTTCCTCTGTATTTGAAAGTTACGACAAACATTTTGTTGAAATGTAAACAACTGACTTCATGACTGGTGAAGCAGTGGCCTGCAAATTTATCTAAAATCAAGAAAACAAAGATCTTGTTTGACACTGGATAAACCATTAGTGGTCACCAAGGGAGCAGCTTTGGGAGGTCATAAGTGTTGTCATCAGTCTTGAAAAAATATGCACCGAAGGTATTGTCACAACTTACTTGAGGCAAGAATAAGTAATATGAGAGACAAAAGAACTACAAACCAGTAGAAAAAAGGTAAATTTTTCTTTTACTCTAAAGGAAAGCTTTAATCAGTAGAAAAAGGGTGAAACTGTCTCTTTAAAGGACAGTTTTTAATTGGAGCTGAATTTTAAAATCGATTTAAGTTCTGTTTTTTCAATAACTTTTAAGTGGAAGGATATGGAATAAAATTTATAACTCTAATTTTCTATAAAATTGAATGAATCTCATTCTTCCATTTCTTCAGTCCTATGGGAGATAACTGTTATGACTTCTCTGTACAGCCTTTCTGAAAAGTTGTGCAAGTCCAGCCCAGTTCTCCAGAAGACTTCAAGTTATCTTCTAATTCAGATAGCACTGCAAACAAAATTCTATTATTTTATAATTATATACTATAAGGTCATAATCAGTAATATTTACAGTTATAAGATTAAAATATTGCCAACTGAGTTTTTATGCCAGCCTGTTGTTCTTCAGTCGCTCAGTCGTGCCTGGCTCTGTGACCCCATGGACTGCGGCATGCCAGGCTTCCCTGTCCTTCACCATCTCCTGGACCTTACTCAACTCATGTCTATGGAGTCAGTGATGCCATCTAACCATCTCGTCCTCTGTCCCCTTGCCTTCAGTCTTTCCCAGCATCAGGGTCTTTTCCAATGAGTCAGTTCTTTGTATCAGGTGGCAAATTATTGGAGCTTCAGCTTTAGCACCAGTCCCTCCAATTAATATTCAGGACTGATTTCCTTTAGGATTGACTGGTTTGATTTCCTTGCCATCCAAGGGACTCTCAAGAGTTTTCTCCGATACCACAATTCAAAGGCATCAAAACTTTGGTGCTCATATTTCTTTATGGTTCAACTTTCACATCCATACATGACTACTGGAAAAACCACAGCTCTGACTAGACAGACCTTTGTTGGCAAAGTAATGAATCTGCTTTTTAATATGCTATGTAGGCTTGTCACAGCTTTTCTTAAAAGGAGCAAGTGTCTTAATTTCATGGCTGCAGTCACCATCTGCAGTGATTCTGGAGCCCAAGAAAATAAAGTCTGTCACCATTTCCACTGTTTCCCCATCTACTTGCCATGAGGTGATGGGACCAGATGCCATGATCTTAGTTTTTTTAATGTTAAGTTTTAAGCCAGCTTTTCACTCTCCTCTTTCACTTTCATCAAGAGGCTCTTTAGCTCCTCCTTTCCTTCTGCCATAAGGCTGGTGTTATCTGCATATCTGAAGTTATTGATATTTCTCGTGGCAAAGAAAGGTGTTGCAAAAATAATTGAGGTTTTACACTGTTGAAATTTGCCATTTGATTTTGGAATACATTCTTAAATAAATGTGGTTATACACTATTTTAACATGCATTTCTCACTTTGCTTTTTGCTAATGATTTATTACTTGCTGTTTATTTTATATTTACTTTAGGGAAATAATGTTAGACAAAAAGAAAATTCAAGTAATTTTCTTATTTGAGTTAAAATGGGTTGTAAATCAGTGACTACAACTTGCAATATCAACAATGCATTTGGCCCAGGAACTGCTAATGAACGTGTAGTGCAGTGGTGGTTCAAGAAGTTTTGCAAACGTGATGAGATTCTTGAAGATGAGGAGCAATAATGGCCGGCCACTGGAAGTTGAGAATGACCAACTGAGAGTAATCATCAAAGATGATCCTCTTATAACTACATGAGAATTTATGAAGAACTCAATGTTGACCATTCTACAGTCATTTAGCACTTGAAGCAAACTAGAAAGGTAAAAAACCTCAGTAAATGGGTGCCTCATGAGCCGACTGAAAAAAAAAAAATAATCACTTCAGTGTCATCTTCTCTTACTCTATGCAAAAAAGCAAACCATTTCTTAATCGGATTGTCACGTGCAAGAAAAAGTGGATTGTATACAACAACTGGCAATGACCAGCTTGGTGGCTGGACCAAGAAGAGGTTCCAAGCACTTCCCAAGGCCAGACCTGCACCACAGTCACGGTTTGTTGGTCTGCTGCCGATCTGATCCACTAGAGTTTTCTGAATCCTGTCAAAAACCATTACATCTGAGAAGTATGCTCAGCAAACAGATGAAATGCACCGAAAACTGCAATGCCTGCAGCTGGCATTGGTCAACAGAAAGGGCCCAATTCTTCTCCATGACAGTGCCCCATCTACCACATATTGCACAATCCACGCTTCAAAAGTTGAATGAACTGGGCTAAGAAGTTTTGCCTCATCCACCATATTCACCTGACCTCTCACCAATCAAGAGCAACTTGAGCATACAACTTCTTCAAGCGTCTTGACAACAACCTTTTGCAGGGAAAACGCTTCCACAACAAGCAGGAGGCAGAAAATGCTTTCCAAGAGTTCATCGAATCTGGAAGTGTAGATTTTTACACTTCAGGAATAAACAAACTTATTCCCCTTGGCAAACATGTAATAGTTCCTACTTTCATTAATAAAGATGTGTTTCAGCCTTGCTATAAAGATTTATATGAAATTCATGGTCTAAAGGGCTTCCCTTATGGCTCAGCTGGTAAAGAATCTATTTACAATCCAGGAGACCTGGGTTCAATCCCTGGGTTGGGAAGAAACCCTGGAGAAGGGAAAGGCTACCCACTCCAGTATTCTGGCCTGGAGAATTCCATGGACTGTATTCCATGGTCACAAAGAGTCAGACAGGACTGAGTGACTTTCACTTTCACGTTCATGGTCTGAAACTGCAATTATGTTTGTACCAACCTAACAGGTTCTAACATGTCTGAAGTATACATAATTAGCTTTTTTAAAAAATTAGAATTTCAGTTCCATATCTAGTAAATCCATCCTGGGTCAGGAAGATCCCCTGGAGGAGGACATAGCAACCCACTCCCATTCTTGCCTAGAGAATCCCATGGACAGAGGAGCCTGGATGGCTACAGTCCATAGGCTCTCAAAGAGTTGGACATGATTAAAGTGACTTAGCACACAGGCATGCATCCTAGAATATAAGCCCAGGTCCACGATGGCATATGTACAGGGATGTACACTGAAACACTATTTGAAAAGGCAAAATCCACAACCCCCACCCCACCAAATCCAAACAAAAGTCTATCAATAGAGAAATGGTTAAGTAAGTTAATGGTACAACTATTCTATGGAATACTATTCAGTCTTTAAAAAGAATTTCCAGGGTAAAGTAAAAGAGAAATTTCCTTTACACAGAATTCCCTTTTGGATGGTTTAATTTTTCTAAAGCCACGTGCTGCCTTTTTTTTTTAATTGAAAAACAAGCCCAGCTAATTAAAATGGTGAGAATCAGGTAGATGATGTGCTCATGTGGAATAATATTGATAATATGCTACTATCTGAAAAGAAAGGACTAACAATACATATAGCTTGATTTTTTTAATTAGAAAAAATGTGTATGCATGTATGTGCATAAGAATATGAAGCAACCAAAAATATAGAAGGATATTTTCCTAACTGTTAACAGCTGTTAAATCTGAGAAGAGGGCCAAGGAGGGGAAGAGGAAGGAGCTTTCACTTATTCTGTTTCTGTATTAGTTAATTTTGTTTTTAACAATGAACATGATATAGAAATAGATTATTTTTCTTTCCAAAAGGCTTTGTGAACCTAAAGATCTCCAAAACAGATGATTAACCAACAAAATTATAGTACTCTCATATGATAGAAAACTCTGTGGTTCTTAAAAAGCATGTTCATAAGAAATAAGAAAATGTTTAAGTGTTACACTTTTTCTACAATACACATTACTTTAATAAAACTAAAATTTTTTACTTCAAAATTATAATACAATACATGTATCTTTATTTGAAACACTGGTAGTTTGCTCCTAAAAGTCTTAAGTGGAAAAGAGCTGTTGTAATCAACCTTTTACTTTCTGAGGATAATTCTGTATCCATCCCATACCATTAGCAGAGGAAAATCAATGCAACCAACTCATACATATCAGAGACTTGTATGGATTTTCTACTTCTCCCTTTCCCCTGACATGATGGTATGTTTTCGTTCTCTTTAGGGAAATTCAATTAACAATATTGGCCTCCTCCTCAGTCAGTGATGGACACCGCTGAGATTCTCTTCACCACCAAAAGACATGTAAGATGGGCTTACTGATTCCCTGACTTACAAGTTAACAGGAGAATTACTGCCCACTCCTATAAATGACTCTATATGCTTCTTGTCATAAACACAGTGACAGCTCCTGACATCAATCTTTCATGACCTTATTGATTAGGACACTTAGAAATAATGAGACTTCACTAGTGGCAGAGTAATGCTTGGAAAAAGAAAAAACTACTCCAGAGAGGACTTGCCTATTAACACTGTGAAATTTATCTTCTCACTGCCCTTTTCTTATTACAGACCTTCACCTAGAAACACATATGATGAAAAGTTAATAATCAGTTTTGTGGTTCATGTGCTTTTTCTTAATACTTGTTGGTAACATATTTTAAATTAACAAAATAAACAGATAAAAAACAATTTTTGATCACTGTCTTATCCTATGAGATCAGGACATTCCTAAAAAAGGAGAACACGGGGATTTTTCTGAAAGCAATTATAGGATACAAGCTATTGACGGAAATTCTGAATATTCTAGAAGGGAGAAGCTCTAAAAGTGTTCCACTCATTTGAGTATTTTCTGCTTATATGNTTCTTTTACTCTAAAGGAAAGCTTTAATCAGTAGAAAAAGGGTGAAACTGTCTCTTTAAAGGACAGTTTTTAATTGGAGCTGAATTTTAAAATCGATTTAAGTTCTGTTTTTTCAATAACTTTTAAGTGGAAGGATATGGAATAAAATTTATAACTCTAATTTTCTATAAAATTGAATGAATCTCATTCTTCCATTTCTTCAGTCCTATGGGAGATAACTGTTATGACTTCTCTGTACAGCCTTTCTGAAAAGTTGTGCAAGTCCAGCCCAGTTCTCCAGAAGACTTCAAGTTATCTTCTAATTCAGATAGCACTGCAAACAAAATTCTATTATTTTATAATTATATACTATAAGGTCATAATCAGTAATATTTACAGTTATAAGATTAAAATATTGCCAACTGAGTTTTTATGCCAGCCTGTTGTTCTTCAGTCGCTCAGTCGTGCCTGGCTCTGTGACCCCATGGACTGCGGCATGCCAGGCTTCCCTGTCCTTCACCATCTCCTGGACCTTACTCAACTCATGTCTATGGAGTCAGTGATGCCATCTAACCATCTCGTCCTCTGTCCCCTTGCCTTCAGTCTTTCCCAGCATCAGGGTCTTTTCCAATGAGTCAGTTCTTTGTATCAGGTGGCAAATTATTGGAGCTTCAGCTTTAGCACCAGTCCCTCCAATTAATATTCAGGACTGATTTCCTTTAGGATTGACTGGTTTGATTTCCTTGCCATCCAAGGGACTCTCAAGAGTTTTCTCCGATACCACAATTCAAAGGCATCAAAACTTTGGTGCTCATATTTCTTTATGGTTCAACTTTCACATCCATACATGACTACTGGAAAAACCACAGCTCTGACTAGACAGACCTTTGTTGGCAAAGTAATGAATCTGCTTTTTAATATGCTATGTAGGCTTGTCACAGCTTTTCTTAAAAGGAGCAAGTGTCTTAATTTCATGGCTGCAGTCACCATCTGCAGTGATTCTGGAGCCCAAGAAAATAAAGTCTGTCACCATTTCCACTGTTTCCCCATCTACTTGCCATGAGGTGATGGGACCAGATGCCATGATCTTAGTTTTTTTAATGTTAAGTTTTAAGCCAGCTTTTCACTCTCCTCTTTCACTTTCATCAAGAGGCTCTTTAGCTCCTCCTTTCCTTCTGCCATAAGGCTGGTGTTATCTGCATATCTGAAGTTATTGATATTTCTCGTGGCAAAGAAAGGTGTTGCAAAAGTAATTGAGGTTTTACACTGTTGAAATTTGCCATTTGATTTTGGAATACATTCTTAAATAAATGTGGTTATACACTATTTTAACATGCATTTCTCACTTTGCTTTTTGCTAATGATTTATTACTTGCTGTTTATTTTATATTTACTTTAGGGAAATAATGTTAGACAAAAAGAAAATTCAAGTAATTTTCTTATTTGAGTTAAAATGGGTTGTAAATCAGTGACTACAACTTGCAATATCAACAATGCATTTGGCCCAGGAACTGCTAATGAACGTGTAGTGCAGTGGTGGTTCAAGAAGTTTTGCAAACGTGATGAGATTCTTGAAGATGAGGAGCAATAATGGCCGGCCACTGGAAGTTGAGAATGACCAACTGAGAGTAATCATCAAAGATGATCCTCTTATAACTACATGAGAATTTATGAAGAACTCAATGTTGACCATTCTACAGTCATTTAGCACTTGAAGCAAACTAGAAAGGTAAAAAACCTCAGTAAATGGGTGCCTCATGAGCCGACTGAAAAAAAAAAAATAATCACTTCAGTGTCATCTTCTCTTACTCTATGCAAAAAAGCAAACCATTTCTTAATCGGATTGTCACGTGCAAGAAAAAGTGGATTGTATACAACAACTGGCAATGACCAGCTTGGTGGCTGGACCAAGAAGAGGTTCCAAGCACTTCCCAAGGCCAGACCTGCACCACAGTCACGGTTTGTTGGTCTGCTGCCGATCTGATCCACTAGAGTTTTCTGAATCCTGTCAAAAACCATTACATCTGAGAAGTATGCTCAGCAAACAGATGAAATGCACCGAAAACTGCAATGCCTGCAGCTGGCATTGGTCAACAGAAAGGGCCCAATTCTTCTCCATGACAGTGCCCCATCTACCACATATTGCACAATCCACGCTTCAAAAGTTGAATGAACTGGGCTAAGAAGTTTTGCCTCATCCACCATATTCACCTGACCTCTCACCAATCAAGAGCAACTTGAGCATACAACTTCTTCAAGCGTCTTGACAACAACCTTTTGCAGGGAAAACGCTTCCACAACAAGCAGGAGGCAGAAAATGCTTTCCAAGAGTTCATCGAATCTGGAAGTGTAGATTTTTACACTTCAGGAATAAACAAACTTATTCCCCTTGGCAAACATGTAATAGTTCCTACTTTCATTAATAAAGATGTGTTTCAGCCTTGCTATAAAGATTTATATGAAATTCATGGTCTAAAGGGCTTCCCTTGTGGCTCAGCTGGTAAAGAATCTATTTACAATCCAGGAGACCTGGGTTCAATCCCTGGGTTGGGAAGAAACCCTGGAGAAGGGAAAGGCTACCCACTCCAGTATTCTGGCCTGGAGAATTCCATGGACTGTATTCCATGGTCACAAAGAGTCAGACAGGACNTCAGCTGGTAAAGAATCTATTTACAATCCAGGAGACCTGGGTTCAATCCCTGGGTTGGGAAGAAACCCTGGAGAAGGGAAAGGCTACCCACTCCAGTATTCTGGCCTGGAGAATTCCATGGACTGTATTCCATGGTCACAAAGAGTCAGACAGGACTGAGTGACTTTCACTTTCACGTTCATGGTCTGAAACTGCAATTATGTTTGTACCAACCTAACAGGTTCTAACATGTCTGAAGTATACATAATTAGCTTTTTTAAAAAATTAGAATTTCAGTTCCATATCTAGTAAATCCATCCTTGGTCAGGAAGATCCCCTGGAGGAGGACATAGCAACCCACTCCCATTCTTGCCTAGAGAATCCCATGGACAGAGGAGCCTGGATGGCTACAGTCCATAGGCTCTCAAAGAGTTGGACATGATTAAAGTGACTTAGCACACAGGCATGCATCCTAGAATATAAGCCCAGGTCCACGATGGCATATGTACAGGGATGTACACTGAAACACTATTTGAAAAGGCAAAATCCACAACCCCCACCCCACCAAATCCAAACAAAAGTCTATCAATAGAGAAATGGTTAAGTAAGTTAATGGTACAACTATTCTATGGAATACTATTCAGTCTTTAAAAAGAATTTCCAGGGTAAAGTAAAAGAGAAATTTCCTTTACACAGAATTCCCTTTTGGATGGTTTAATTTTTCTAAAGCCACGTGCTGCCTTTTTTTTTTAATTGAAAAACAAGCCCAGCTAATTAAAATGGTGAGAATCAGGTAGATGATGTGCTCATGTGGAATAATATTGATAATATGCTACTATCTGAAAAGAAAGGACTAACAATACATATAGCTTGATTTTTTTAATTAGAAAAAATGTGTATGCATGTATGTGCATAAGAATATGAAGCAACCAAAAATATAGAAGGATATTTTCCTAACTGTTAACAGCTGTTAAATCTGAGAAGAGGGCCAAGGAGGGGAAGAGGAAGGAGCTTTCACTTATTCTGTTTCTGTATTAGTTAATTTTGTTTTTAACAATGAACATGATATAGAAATAGATTATTTTTCTTTCCAAAAGGCTTTGTGAACCTAAAGATCTCCAAAACAGATGATTAACCAACAAAATTATAGTACTCTCATATGATAGAAAACTCTGTGGTTCTTAAAAAGCATGTTCATAAGAAATAAGAAAATGTTTAAGTGTTACACTTTTTCTACAATACACATTACTTTAATAAAACTAAAATTTTTTACTTCAAAATTATAATACAATACATGTATCTTTATTTGAAACACTGGTAGTTTGCTCCTAAAAGTCTTAAGTGGAAAAGAGCTGTTGTAATCAACCTTTTACTTTCTGAGGATAATTCTGTATCCATCCCATACCATTAGCAGAGGAAAATCAATGCAACCAACTCATACATATCAGAGACTTGTATGGATTTTCTACTTCTCCCTTTCCCCTGACATGATGGTATGTTTTCGTTCTCTTTAGGGAAATTCAATTAACAATATTGGCCTCCTCCTCAGTCAGTGATGGACACCGCTGAGATTCTCTTCACCACCAAAAGACATGTAAGATGGGCTTACTGATTCCCTGACTTACAAGTTAACAGGAGAATTACTGCCCACTCCTATAAATGACTCTATATGCTTCTTGTCATAAACACAGTGACAGCTCCTGACATCAATCTTTCATGACCTTATTGATTAGGACACTTAGAAATAATGAGACTTCACTAGTGGCAGAGTAATGCTTGGAAAAAGAAAAAACTACTCCAGAGAGGACTTGCCTATTAACACTGTGAAATTTATCTTCTCACTGCCCTTTTCTTATTACAGACCTTCACCTAGAAACACATATGATGAAAAGTTAATAATCAGTTTTGTGGTTCATGTGCTTTTTCTTAATACTTGTTGGTAACATATTTTAAATTAACAAAATAAACAGATAAAAAACAATTTTTGATCACTGTCTTATCCTATGAGATCAGGACATTCCTAAAAAAGGAGAACACGGGGATTTTTCTGAAAGCAATTATAGGATACAAGCTATTGACGGAAATTCTGAATATTCTAGAAGGGAGAAGCTCTAAAAGTGTTCCACTCATTTGAGTATTTTCTGCTTATATAACTTACATATATGTGTTTGAAGCAAAATGTCAGATAATTTTAGAGCTGGACAGAACCTGAGAGATCCAATTCAGTCTACTTCTCATATTACAAAGAAACTGTCCCCTAGAGAAGTGACTTGCCTAGGGTTATACCCAAACAGAGCTAGGATTAGAATCCAGAACTCATCTGATGAGATGTTTTATAATTTTTCATAAAGTGAGAGGAGTAGGAAAGCTTATCTGGTTAAAGAAAAAAGAATTTCTGCTTATTTCCCCCTCTATACTAACTTTTTGGGTATTTAGGACAGGGTTAGAAAACACAACCATGTTTTATTTAAAATGGGGAGGGTGGTGGGAGCGGGGTTCAGGATTGGGAACATGTGTACACCCATGGCAGATTCACGTTGATGTATGGCAAAACCAATACAGTATTGTAAAGTAAAATAAAGTAAAAAAAAAAAAAAAAA
>SJYX01022436.1:40059-78832 GCA_006410675.1 Oreotragus oreotragus
AAAAAAAAAAGTGAAGTCACTCAGTCGTGTCCGACTCTTTGCAACCCCATGGACCGTAGCCTACCAGGCTCCTCTGTCCATGGGATTTTCCAGGCAACAGTACTGGAGTGGGTTGCCATTTCCTTCTCCAGGGGATCTTCCTGACCCAGGGATCGAACCCAGGTCTCCCGCATTGTAGACAGACGCTTTACTGTCTGAGCTACCAGGGAAGTCCTCAATAAAGCAGACTATTTTTCTTACTGGTAGACCATGGTTCTTGTTAGGTTTTCTTCACTCCTTTTCATTTTTTCTCGGGTTAAATTTTAGGTCTCCATATCTTTGGAGTCAGTTCCTGGAAAATTGTGTTCATTCGGTTGTATCATATTTCCTTCATGTCTTGCATCGCTGTATTATCATTTAAAGAAACCATCACAGTAAAGAAGTCTGGCTTTGGGGGAAAAATTAACTTGGTCAGTTTTATTAGTGATTCTAAGGTTTCTCAGAACTTTTCTATGAATACACTTGCTCCACACTTTTGGTTCCTTTTGTGAGGGAACTTGTAAAGATTTTTTGCCTTCTCTTGATCCTGCAAAGCCAGTCCATGTGCCGTCAGCCTCACTTTTGCTTTCCCTTGCTGTTCAATCACTCAGTTGTATCCGACCTTTTACAACCCATAGACTGCAGCACGCCAGGCTCCCTGTCCTTCACCAACTCCCGGAGCTTGCTCAAACTCATGTACATTAAGTTGGTGATGCCATCCAAACATCTTGTCCTCAGTCATCCTCTTCTCCTCCTGCCTTCAATCTTTCCCAGCATCAGGGTCTTTTCTAATGAGTCGGCTCTTCGTATCAGGTGGCCAAAGTATTGGCGCTTCAGCTTCATTCTCAGTCCTTCCAATGCTTTCCTTAGGGTGGTGCTGAATGTTCACATTTGGGTGATTTCTCAGTTCCTCTGAGTTGAGTCAGCTTTCTGTGATGCTCATTAGCCATCTGCAGAAGTTTCCTCTCGTTGCTGTCAGGGGCATGTGGTGGGAGCTGGCCAGGGGATATGGGTGTGTATGGATAAGATAATGGAGTACTCAGGCATGTTCAGATACGTTAGCAACATATTTCACCAGATGTCAACCAATCAAAAGGAAGAAATGACTTCAAACAATCACATGGCTATACTGGTGCACATCAGGTAGTTATCAGCACTGCTTTTTCTTGTTATATTGAGCTGGCCATGACCTCCAGGACAGTGAATGTTTCAATACTAGATATGATGTTCTTTGGTAGCTTTTTGGTAATCACCCTAAACTAGGCTCTTCTTAAATTAAATCTTTAAAATTGTTAACAGCTAGGAATAATTGTTGAATTTTAATTTATGTCTTTTCTGTTTCTATTAATAGTTTTTCTCCTTTAATATTTAAAATGATGGTTTATATTAATTTAGATGCTATATTTTAATTCTTGTAATAAATGACAGTTGATTATGTTGCTACTAAATTTTAATTCTCACAAAAGAGATATGTAATCCTACTCATACTTTTGAAAGGAAGAAAATGAAGTTTCCTACGAAGGTTATAATCTAGCTAAGTTCACAGAGCTACTATTTACATGGCTGATTTGTGATTTGAATTCAGGCTTATAACTACAAAGCCTGTGGTCTTAATAGCTGCATTATATTGTATCAACATCTACTGAATGTCTAATTGTTGCCATGAGTTTAGCATACATTATTTCATTTAACAGCCACACAATCCTTTAGAACATGTCAACATCATACTTTTTACTTATAAGGAAGACTGAAGCCCAGATTGCTTAATTAATTTGTCCAGGTAAACAGGCAGCTGGAGAAGGCAATAGCAAGCCACTCCAGTACTTTTGCCTAGAAAATCCCATGGATGGAGGAGCCTGGTAGGCTGCAGTCCATGGGGTCGCTAGGAGTCGGACGCAACTGAGCGACTTCACTTTCATTTTTCACTTTCACACAATGGAGAAGGAAATGGCAACCCACTCCAGTGTTCTTGCCTAGAGAATCCCAGGGACAGGGGAGCCTGTTGGGCTGCTGTCTGTGGGGTCACAGAGAGTCGGACATGACTGAAGCGACTTAGCAGCAGCAACAAACAGGCAGCAGGTTCTAGGTCCATGCTTTCAACACTGCTTTCATCTGCTTCCTTAGTATCTGCCCAGAGATGGTGCAATTTTCACCAACATCACATATAACTTTCAATAATCCTTTATCTCTTCACAGTTCCTAAGGATGGGATAGAGGACAACCTAGATGATTTAATTTATTATCAGGTAGAGTTTCTCCAAAATGTTCATTTAAGAATTTCTAATGTCGNGAGTCAGCTTTCTGTGATGCTCATTAGCCATCTGCAGAAGTTTCCTCTCGTTGCTGTCAGGGGCATGTGGTGGGAGCTGGCCAGGGGATATGGGTGTGTATGGATAAGATAATGGAGTACTCAGGCATGTTCAGATACGTTAGCAACATATTTCACCAGATGTCAACCAATCAAAAGGAAGAAATGACTTCAAACAATCACATGGCTATACTGGTGCACATCAGGTAGTTATCAGCACTGCTTTTTCTTGTTATATTGAGCTGGCCATGACCTCCAGGACAGTGAATGTTTCAATACTAGATATGATGTTCTTTGGTAGCTTTTTGGTAATCACCCTAAACTAGGCTCTTCTTAAATTAAATCTTTAAAATTGTTAACAGCTAGGAATAATTGTTGAATTTTAATTTATGTCTTTTCTGTTTCTATTAATAGTTTTTCTCCTTTAATATTTAAAATGATGGTTTATATTAATTTAGATGCTATATTTTAATTCTTGTAATAAATGACAGTTGATTATGTTGCTACTAAATTTTAATTCTCACAAAAGAGATATGTAATCCTACTCATACTTTTGAAAGGAAGAAAATGAAGTTTCCTACGAAGGTTATAATCTAGCTAAGTTCACAGAGCTACTATTTACATGGCTGATTTGTGATTTGAATTCAGGCTTATAACTACAAAGCCTGTGGTCTTAATAGCTGCATTATATTGTATCAACATCTACTGAATGTCTAATTGTTGCCATGAGTTTAGCGTACATTATTTCATTTAACAGCCACACAATCCTTTAGAACATGTCAACATCATACTTTTTACTTATAAGGAAGACTGAAGCCCAGATTGCTTAATTAATTTGTCCAGGTAAACAGGCAGCTGGAGAAGGCAATAGCAAGCCACTCCAGTACTTTTGCCTAGAAAATCCCATGGATGGAGGAGCCTGGTAGGCTGCAGTCCATGGGGTCGCTAGGAGTCGGACGCAACTGAGCGACTTCACTTTCATTTTTCACTTTCACACAATGGAGAAGGAAATGGCAACCCACTCCAGTGTTCTTGCCTAGAGAATCCCAGGGACAGGGGAGCTTGTTGGGCTGCTGTCTGTGGGGTCACAGAGAGTCGGACATGACTGAAGCGACTTAGCAGCAGCAACAAACAGGCAGCAGGTTCTAGGTCCATGCTTTCAACACTGCTTTCATCTGCTTCCTTAGTATCTGCCCAGAGATGGTGCAATTTTCACCAACATCACATATAACTTTCAATAATCCTTTATCTCTTCACAGTTCCTAAGGATGGGATAGAAGACAACCTAGATGATTTAATTTATTATCAGGTAGAGTTTCTCCAAAATGTTCATTTAAGAATTTCTAATGTCGGAAAGTGAGTTTTCAGGGACATGAAGGGGAAGGGGGAGTATATTCTTAGTACCAGCAAGAAACATCTTCATGTGTATTTTATTTCAAAAATTAAAAAAATTTGCATTCTTTTCCATGATCTCATCTATGCTTATTTTAACTAGAAAGCAATGTTTTATATTACATACTATTGAGGAGGAAAACAGTTTCTTTCTTGTCTTAACCTACATACAAGGTATTTGCCATGGAGTCTATTAAAGTAAAAAAAAAAAAAAATGAGCTGAACTGAAGACAGCTAGTATCAAGGTCCTTATACGGGCAATTTCTCGTTTTTTAGTGTCACTATTTCCGAGAACCCAGACTTATACAAATGTAGTTAAAAACAGTAAGTGTTTACTCACTGCATCCAGCAATCAATCACTAAGGTGAGCCCAAGAGCAGAACACTGCCAGAGAGGTAGCATGATGGAATACTGTTGGGATGCTACAGGCAGAAACTCCAAAAAGCACATCTTATTGAGAGGTGAAATCACTCGTATCATATGCTGAAAGGGCTTCTTATACAGTGTTTCTGTCTCCTTAAATCATAACAACAATGTACTCAATAAGAACTTTGCTACTGGAGAAAGAACTCTAATAATTTGTTCTTAATATTAGCAGCAGTATTGTCATTTTTAGCAACAAAAATATAGATTAAATAACTCATGATCCTACTTCTGGCTCTCAAATATCATTTTTATGACATTTCTTGCCTAATGTAATAACTGACATGCTTGGTTAAATATTATCAATTATTTGCCACATGATCTTTTGCACAAAAACCTGCATGTAAAAGAATCTTTAATGATTTTTTGGTCTCTAATATTTGTATAAAACTGACATTCCGGGGAGGGGTACTTTTGTATCTTATAGCTTTGAGAAGCCTCCCTTAGCTAAGGAAAGGTGGGTAATGACAGTATATTGGCATTTACCTAGCTAGATAAGTAGTGAACTTGGTTTTGATTTCTCATGCTTCAGTTCAGTTCAGTTCACTCAGTCGTGTCCGACTCTTTGCGACCCCATGAATCGCAGCACGCCAGGCCTCCCTGTCCATCACCAACTCCCGGAGTTCACTTAAACTCACGTCCATCGAGTCGGTGATGCCATCCAGCCATCTCATCCTCTGTCGTCCCCTTCTCCTCCTGTCCCCAATCCCTCCCAGCATTAGAGTCTTTTCCAATGAGTCAACTCTTCACATGAAGTGGCCAAAGTACTGGAGTTTCCGCTTTAGCATTAGTCCTTCCAAAGAACATCCAGGACTGATCTCCTTTAGAATGGACTGGTTGGATCTCCTTGCAGTCCAAGGGACTCTCAAGAGTCTTCTCCAACACCATGCTTAGCTCTCCTTAAAAAACAACAACAACAAAACACATCACATTCTATCTAATTCTAAGCTGTTTTGTTGTTTAGTCACTAAGTCGCATCCTACTCTTTGTGACCTCATGGACCGTAGCCTGTCTGGCTCCTCTGTGGGATTTCCCAGGCAAGAACACTGGCATGGGTTGCCATTCCCTTCTCCAGGGGAACCTTCCCTAACTAGGGATTGAACTTGAGTCTCCTGCATTGGTAGGGATATTTTCTACCACTGAGCCATCAGGGAAGCCCCTAGTTCTAAGAAGAAATAACAAATAACCACCAAAAATGTGTAGCTTGGATTTAGTTATAAACAACTCTAATGTTCTACAGTTCTGGTCAATGAACTAAATACTTCTCTGAATAAGGACCTTCACTGATGCATCAGCAAAGGCATTCTCTTTTTAAACTAAATCCTCTGTGTGATACTTTTCTAAGTGGAAGGGGACACACAGCTGTTTTCATATATTTGCGACATAGCTTAATATGAAATAAGCTGATCCTCAGTTACACAACTAGCTAACTTAAGTATTTAACAGCCATTTCCCAAAATGCTGAGGTTATAGACATTACTTCAATATCCTTCCAGTTTATAATTTATTTTAAAAGTATAATTTAAAATGACACTAGAAGGACTATCTCATTCTAAAATGACAAACTAGCAATTAAGATAAACTCTCCTGTTGAAAAATGACAAAAAAGCTGAATAAAACGTTTTTAAAAATTATTCTACACAAATTAAAGCTACCAGAAAGAGAACTGCAAGTTGAATATCTGGGAAACGGTAAAAATCAAGAGACAGAAGCACAGCCCTCAAGGCTGCTTTTGCTGATCCATGAGAAACATTTATAAAATGATACAACTTAACCATTCCATCCAAGACTGAAAAGATTCACCATCATAATAAGCCTGAAATGGAAGATAGCCAGCCAATCCATATCTTTGCAGCTTGTTAGGACACCCCAAGAGGTCTACGGAACCTCTGGCCTTGAATTTGAATTAAGATATTCTGGAAACATTAATATACTTAGCATCTACCAAAAATAAATAAAAATATTTCCAGAGGAAGGCACCATTATATTAGGTTTTCAATTATTTTTAAAATTGTTCCACTATAATAACCATAAACAAATGTAAATAAATTTTAAAAGACTGAAATTATACAAAGTATATTCTCTAACCACAAAAGAATGAAATCAGAAGTCAGTAACAGAAGAAAGTCTGAAGGACTCACAGATATGTGGAAATTAAACAATACATTGTGCACAATGAATGGGTCAAAGAAGAAATCACAAGGGAAATCAGAAAATGTTTTGAAATAAATGAAAATGAATACAATATAAATGATGAAATTCACTGAAAGTGATATTTAAGAGAAAAATTTATAGATGTAAATATCTGCTTTAAAAATAACAAAGATCTCAAATCTATAGCTTAACTCTAAACTTTAAGGAACTAGAAGAAGAAAAGCAAACTAACCTCAAAGCTAATAACCCTAAACTAAAGGAAATAAAGATTAGAGTGAAGATAAAATAGAGAATAGAAAAACAAAGAGAAAAATTAACATTGGTTCTTTGCAAAGATCAACAAAATTGACAAACTTTTAACTAAAGATAAAACAGAAGATTCAAAAAACTAAAATCAGAAATGAAAGTGGGGATATTACTACTGACCTTACAGATATAAAAGGATTATGAGAGCATCAATTATATGCCAACAAGTTAGATAACCCAGATGAAATGAACAAATTCCTACATATATGTAAACTACTAAAACTGACTTTAAGAATAAATAGAAAATTGAAATATATTTGTAACAAGTAAAGAGACTGAATCAATAATCAAAAATCTCTCAACAAAGAAAAACTCAGAACCAGATGGTTTCACTGGTCAAATTCTANCCCAGATGAAATGAACAAATTCCTACATATATGTAAACTACTAAAACTGACTTTAAGAATAAATAGAAAATTGAAATATATTTGTAACAAGTAAAGAGACTGAATCAATAATCAAAAATCTCTCAACAAAGAAAAACTCAGAACCAGATGGTTTCACTGGTCAAATTCTACCAAACATTTAAAGAAGAATTAACACCAATCCTTCTCAAATTACTCCAAAAAAACACAAGTAGGGAACACTTCCTATCTCATTCTATGAAGCTGGTATTACCCTGATATCAGAGCTAGACAAAGACATCAGAAGAAATTCCAGACTAGTATGCTATGAATATAGATGCAAAAGTTCTCCACAATTATATTTATCAATATGTAATGAAAAATTAATAGGTGAAAAAGGAATTAATTCATAAAAAGAATGTATAAAAGCACATAAAGGTGTGAGATATTGAGATTATCAAACTGACTATAAAATGATATCTTCTGTGTATAAATAAAAAGTAAGCTCGAAAATATCTGCAAAGAACATGGAATTATAAAAAAGCCATAGCAGATGTGAAAAAGAGTAAACAGTCTTTCTAGACATGGAAAATAAAATACTGTGGTTAAAATTAAGAATTTAATGGACAGTTTTAACAGTGTATCAGAGACAACTGGGGAGAGAATAAAACAAAAAATAGAAGAAAAATGCATATCTATAAAATTTTGATTTATGATAGATGAGGCACCAAAGAATAACAGGGAAAAACTAGTTTTTTTTTAATAAATGGTGCTCAAAAAATTAAGCACCCAGATGGAAAAAAATGAAATTAAGCTTCACAATAAGCCAAAAATTAATTCTAGATGGATAATAAACTAAAAGTAAAAGCAAAACTATAAAACTTCTGCAAGAAAATATAAAAAAGACTTCTTGATTCAGGAATGGGGCAATTGTTTATAAAGATTAGCAAAAACTATTAAGCATAAAATACTGATAACTTTTCCAATATTAAAACCAAGAAATACTATATGATATCACTTATACTTAGAATCTAAAATACAACAAACTAGTGAACATAATAAAAAAGAAACAGACACAGATAGAGAGAACAAATCAGTGGTTACAGGGGAGAGGTGAGGGCGGGGATATTTTGGTAGGGTAGTAAGAGGTACAAACTATTATGCATAAAATAAGTTACAATAATCCTTGTACAATACAGGAAATAAGCCAATATTATAAACTGAGTAAAATCTTTAAAACTTGTGCATCACTATATTGTACAGTTGTAACTTATATAATATTATAAATATATAAACTATATTTTAATTTTAAAAAAGAAAAAACCAAAAGAGGTAAAATGACAGCTGAGTAATAGAAATGTATGTATTTAATACACTTGAACAACTAAGGATTGGTAACCAGCAAATAAAAAATAAATTAGTAGAAAAATGGGCAAAAGATTTGAACAGGCATGTCACAAAAAAATTCAAATGACCAAGCAGTACAAACAGGTGCTTGAACCTATCTGCAAACAGAGATGCACATTACACTACAGCAAGGAGTACTACATACCTACAAGATTAGCAAAAATTAAAAAGTCTGATAATATCAAGAAAGAGAGAAAGGACTTTCATACTTTGCTGGCAGTAGAGTCGTTATAATTTTGGAAACAATACAGCATTATCAAGAAAAATTAAAGATATACATACCATATGACCCAGGAATTCCACTCCCTAGGGAAAGTCTTGCACGTGAGTTCAACGATACATGTTTAGAAGCACTTATTTCATCAAGACAACCCAGTGTCCATTAGTGGTGAAATGGATAAATGTTATTGTGGTAAATTTATATAATGACACAATATATAACAATGGGGAAAAACCCCTTACAACAACATAAATTCTTAAATACATAATCTTGATAGAAGCAAAACATCAAATTACAGAGAAGAGCATTCCATTTATATAATGTTCAAAACTAGACATGTTTAAACTAACATATATTATTTAGGAATGGGCCTAAAATAAAATTAAAAAAAATAAATAAAAGCGGTTTCCAAAAATAAAAAAAATAAAATAAAGTGGTTTCCAAAAAGCCAAAGTAATAATTTATCCAAATATTAAGAGAAATGTTTGATTGGCAAAATAAATGTAGGTGGGTTGGAGGGTTCTGAGATGCTGACGATGATGTTTCTCAAGGAGTAGTCGCCAGGTTTTTTGCTGTTATAGATATTAATTTTCTGTGCAAGTCTGTTTTACATAACTTTCTATGTTATATTATGTAAGAGGTTCTTAAAAAGTATTTAAGAGTAGTCCACAAAGAGATAATTTGCATAATCATAATAGAAAAGTCGTATAAAAATGTTGCTCTAAACTAGCAGTGCAAATATTCATAACTGAATTTTTATAACAAATTTATTTGCTTTTAAAAGAGGACTTTTCATAAAGAAACCACAGTAAGTGATTTCATGACTAAAGTAGTGTGCTTTTATAAAGGCAACCCTCATCATCTGAAATATAATATACACTATTTTGTGGTCATGATCACCTAATTTTTTTTTTTAACTGAGAGATAATTAACATAAAACACAGATTTAAGTATTTGGTTTGATGAATTTTGGCAATTGGACATACGTATATAACCACACCTAAAACAAAATATATAAACACTTCTTCCCTTTCCTTCACTGTCTCTTTTTAAAAAAATATAAACCATGTACATATTAAATATCAGTATGATTCTTAAAATAACAATTCCATTTAGTTGACTAAAACAAGCTAGTTGAAGAAGTAATGAGAAACATTTTCATTTTACTTTGGACCATATGATATACCTGACACCTTCGGACAAAATGTGGGCGTCATACAAGCTACATACAGTTATTAGGCAGCTGCTGTGAGGAAACAACTCCAAAAACTGAGAACACTGTAAATGAGGGGATCGAAATGAAAGGATCCCACAACTGAATGTTTTCCAGTTTCTCACAACTGAAGAGTTCCAGCTGAAAATAAGAGAAGTAAAATCTAACGCAACCATGAGGTTTGGACAAGAGGCAGTGTCCAGTGGGACCTGAACACAATTTCTGAACACAATTGGGGTGAAAAAGCTCCTACGGATTAGTGGTTTATCTTCTCTGAGTCTAGGTATATATGAAATAGCCACAAACCTCAGTTGGTGAAAAGGAGGAAAGAAGAGGATGGGGTGAGGCAGAGTTTCTACTTTTCTATCTTCTATAGTTTTTTGTTGGTGGAATTTTGCAGGATGAACTTCAAAAGCACCAAAGCATGGCCGGGTGTGCTATAGGTTATCGCAAAGTCAATTGTGATTTGACATCTCTCAATTCAGTTAAATTATGAATGCTGTCAGCTATGTGGTTTACTTATTGAGGTTGAAGAGACTTACAGCTGAATCCCTATTTAAATTTGGCAGGATTCTAAAAAAGTCAGGAAAGGCAACTGGACAAAATCCATGTCCAATCCATCTGCTTAAACTGTTTACTTATAGTAACAGCATACAAATGTCTCATGTTACTGATAAACCACAGAAAGCTTGTGGGATGCTGTTACTATCCAAACTTAAATGTAATGTTCAGTGTGGCAGAGTACTGAGAAAGTCAATGCAAATACAAATCACATTTACTTAGAACAAATTTAATACAATGGCAAGAATGAGGAGAGTGCCTTTGCATATATAAGAATGTTTTTAAAACTCTTATTTGAAATAATTAAACATTTGTGCAACAAAAGTGTCTTTGAAGCAATTTAACTTGAACTTTCAGTGTAATTTTTATTGTGAAACATAACATATAGAAAGCCAGAAAAGAAAAAAAAGAAAACACATAACACAATTTGAAGAGTAATTTGAGCATAACATCATCATCTGGTCAAGAAAAAAGAAGAATCTGGAAGGCGCTTCGGTAAATCTCCCTGATCATACCAAGCACTCTCCTCTCTAGACAATCATTATCCTGATTTTTATGAGAAATACTTCCCATATCTTCTTTATAGTTTTACCACCTAGGTATACATCCCAAAAGAGTAAGGTTAGCTTTGTCTGCTCTTAAAGTTCATATAACTGGAACTGCAATAGTGTATAAATATATTTTGGTGAATTGTTTCACTCTGCACACTGTGAGACATATCCATGTTGCTACCATAATTTATATATTCAGCTGTTGAAGGATACTTGGGTTATCTTCCATGTTTGGTAATTATAAATGATACCACCTTTGAATTTTTGTGCACGTCTCCTTGTCCATATATGCATTAGTTTCTCTCGGATATAGACCTGGAAGTAAAATATGATATGCATGCCTTCAACTTTAATTGATCCTGGGCATATATTTGGAGAAAACTATGATTTGAAAAGATACATACACCCCATCAAGGCTCATTGCAGCACTATTTACAGCAGCCAGGACATGGAAGCAACCTAAATATCCATTAAAGGATGAATGGATAAAGATATGGTGTGTGTGTATTTATATATACACACACATATACACACAACAGAATATTATGCAGTCATTAATAAGAACAAAATAATGCCACTTGCAGCAACATGGATGGACCTAGTGATTGTTGTACGGAGTGAAAGTTGTACGGAGTGAAATAAGTCAGACAGAGAAGGACAAATATCATTAAGACATCACTTATGTGGAATTAGAAAAAAATGGAACAAATGAACTTATTTGCAAAACAGAAATAGAGTTACAGATGTAGAAAACAAACCTAAGGTAACCAAGTGGGAAAAGAGGAGGAGGGATAAACTGGGAGATTGGGATTGACATATACACACTAATATGCATAAAATAGGTAACTAGTAAGAGTCCCTTGGACTGCAAGGAGATCCAACCAGTCCATTCTGAAGGAGACCAGCCCTGGGATTTCTTTGGAAGGAATGATGCTGAAACTGAAACTCCAGTACTTTGGCCACCTCATGCGAAGAGTTAACTCACTGGAAAAGACTCTGATGCTGGGAGGGATTGGGGGCAGGAGGAGAAGGGGATGACAGAGGATGAGATGGCTGGATGGCATCACTGACTCGATGGACGTGAGTCTGAGTTAACTCCGGGAGTTGGTGATGGACAGGGAGGCCTGGCGTGCTGCAATTCATGGGGTCGCAAAAAGTTGGACACGACTGAGCGACTGAACTGAACTGAACTGAAGAACCTATTGTATTGCACTAGAAACTCTATTCAATACTGTGTAATGACCTACATAGGAAAAGAGTGGATATATGTATACATATAACCAATTCACTTTGCTGTATACCTGAAACTAATACAACGTTGTATATGAACCACACTTCAATAAAAATGAAAAAAAATAAAGTGGTAGCATTAACATCACAAACACCATATAAACATTCCCATTGCTCTAGATCTTTGCTGATACTTGGTATTTTCCGTGTTTAACTTTTTGCCATTCTGATAGGTGACTCACAGTATAACACCAAATTTTTAATTTATTTTATTATTTTTTAATCTTTAAATGCTTTTATTCTTTTTTTTTTTTTTTTAACAATACTGTATTGGTTTTGCCATGAGATTGACTGCAGCTGCTGCTAAGTTGCTTCAGCCGCGTCTGACTCTGTGACCCCAGAGATGGCAGCCCATCAGGCTCCCCCGTCCCTGGGATTCTCCAGGCAAGAACACTGGAGTGGATTGCCATTTCCTTCTCCAATGCATGAAAGTGAAAAGTGAAAGTGAAGTCACTCAGTCGTGTCCAACTCTTCGCAACCCCATGGACTGCAGCCTACCAGGCTCCTTTGCCCTGGGATTTTCCAGGCAAGAGTACTGGAGTGGGTTGCCATTGCTTTCTCCGAAAGAGACTATCTTTGCATTTATTTATTGGCTATTTACATTTCTCCTTTTGGGATGCCATTTTCTTGACCATTTTCCTATTGGGTTGTTGCTGAGGTTTTTCTTTCATCATAAATTTGTAGGAATTCCCTATATGCTCTGGATACTCTTCTTTGTGAGTTGTACATATAAATGTCTTCTCCCATTCTGTTTCTTTTTTATTCTTTTCTTTTCCTAGAGTCTCTTGATAAATAAAGTTCCTATTTTAATGCAAATTTATCAACACCTTTCTTTATGGTTAATGTCTTTTTTGTACTTTTCTTATCTAAGCAAAACCCCAAAGTCAAAAAAACATTCTTCTGTTATTTCCTAATTTTATTTTTTCATTTACATTTAAGTCAATCTAGAATTTTTGTTTGTGATTTAAGATCAAGTTTCAGTTTTTAAAAATAAGGATATTTAATCACCATAGTATCATTCACAAGATAGACCATATTTTCTCCTAATGCTTCACCCCACCTTCTTTTTCCATATATACATAAACAAATCCTTCACATGTCATGCATCAAGAATATACATTAGAATAGGACTGTTTACATTTTTCTTTTTCTCCATCTTTGCTCCAACAGCACACCATCTTAATTTCTGCAGCTTTAAATAAGAGACACACACAAAAAATTCATCTATGAACATGATAGATTTGCATACTTTTTTGATGACATCATAATACAATTTTATATACTCTCTATGTATCTAGTGGCTTTGTTAAACTTGTTTAATAGTTTATGATATCAGCTATGCTTTTTGGGGGGCAGATACAATTTGTTAGATTAGGAAATTCCATTCTGTTCCTGGTTTACCATCATGAATTGCTTTGGTGATGACTTTATCAGATGCTTTTTAACTGCATCTTTTGAGATGATCTTTTTCTTCCATTAATATAAGCTATGACTGATTTTCCAACAATAATCTAAACTTGCATATCTTGAATAAGTCTAACTTTGTTGTTACATATTATTCGTTTAACACATTGCATGATTTGGTTTGCCAAAATTTGCTTAGGAAATTTGAATCCAAGTTAATGAACGAGATTGGCTTGCACTATGATTTTCTTTAATTTTACTATGATGTCTGTGGACTGTGGATTTCTTTTTAATTTACCCTGCTTGAATTTTATTTGGTTTCATGAACCTGTGGATTGATCTATAAGTTTTAGAAAGTTCTAAATAATTACTTCAAATAATGTTTCTACTTCTCTCCTTCTGAATAACTATACATATACTAGGTATTTTCATGATATATTATATGCCTCTTACACTGTTCTCTGTATTATCCATATCTTCTCTCCATGCTTCAGTCAGGATTCTTTCCTATGACCTATCTTACAGTACACAAATTCTCTCTCCAGTTGGTTTATTCTGTTATTTCATCTACAGTTTTTGTAATTTTAGTTACAAAAACATTCAGTTCTCAAATTTCTATTTTATTTCAAATGTGCTATACTTTTTTAAAAAAAGTGAATACTTATATCCTCAAACACAGTCAGCATAGTTCTAGAGTCCCTATTTGTTTTTTCCTATTGATTTTTATCCATGTTGTCTTGCCTTTTATATGCTTAACTATCTTTCTCTGCCAGAAAATATATTTTAAAATCACTTTATTGAAATAATTTGATGCTTAGGTTGATTATTATAATATCTTCCTTCAGAGTAGATTTTCTATTTGATTTGGTTAGGTACCTGCAGGTATTAGCAATTCCAGATCACTTTCCTGTTTTTTTTTTTTTTTTCAATGATCAGGATTTTCCCAGCCACCCAGATGATTTGACCTTTAGCTGCAGTCTGTGCAGTGACTGGCACACTTTCTGTTTATCCTCTCTCTTCGTTCAGTCCTTTAAAGTCTCAACCCAAAACACAGACTTTTTGCCACTGTGTTAGCACTGACAGTCCTAGACACTCCTGTTTCTCCTCCATCAGTTCTGCAATATTACTAAAAGTACTACTCAAGCTTCTCATCCACCTTTTTTGGATCACCAACTATACCCAGCCGCAAAATGCCATGTTCCTACATCTTGGACCAGTAATTCTTTACTACGCTATTAGCAGTTCGGAACCAGCTTATAGTTTGTTTAGCTTTATTTACTGTCATCAGTGAGAGGACTGTTCTGAGTTACCTCCTGTGTCACTATTGTTAGGTCCATAACTGTAGATATTTTCAATCCTTTCATTTCCTAACATATAAAACACACACGGTTTTATGATCTATGACTGCTACTTATAAAGTCTTACAGTTCTGCTTTCTGCTTGAGCTTACTCATAATGACTTATCTACTTTTGTGATTGTGTTTTGACTGACTGTGGCCACTTGTTCTCATAAAATTACTTCACAAAAATGCCTGGAGGCCTAGGATAAAAGGTGTCTTCTTCCAATTAGTATTTGCATTTCTTTCTGCCAAGTTCCTAGGGGATGCTACTAATCAATCTGGGACTACTTTACACTCAATTCAACATTTAAAATAGTATGGGTGATGTGAATTTGGACTGCAAATCTATTCCAGGGCTGGATTATGGTTATACCTTCTGTACTATGCTGAGGCATTTTCTTTGCAATCTCTGAGGGCAGGTGAGATAGTTCATGATTATGTCAGGGTGTAGGCGTTGGTGGCTTTAATCCTTGTGAAGAGAAAATCTCCTATTAGATTTCATACTTGAAGCAGCGGTTTGTGGCGCAGTTTGTTAAAAAGCATAATGAACACAACAAAGCTTACAAATGTTTCATTTCTGAATGGAATCAGAGAACCTAAGAAGCCAGAAAGAACATGAGTCACAAAGTAAGCACTGAAATACCCAGATCTCCTTAGTCTCCAAATCTCTTTTGTGACAGGAGCACTTCTGTGCTTCACACTTTTAACCTGTTAGCCCTAAAACAGTTCTCAGAACTTCAGAAAAACTATCTTAGGGAAACTGTGCCGAAGCAGTAACAGAAAGCATCAGCGTGTTGAGGTTTAAGCCAAGAGGACAAGGACCTCAAGATTACTCTCTCGCCATTCCTCCACGAGCGCCTGCCCAAGCTCCACCAGTCCCACCCCGTCACTTCTAGGCTGTCTTCAAATTCTTCACTGGGTACTTGGCTTTGACGCTAATGATTTTGTTACTCCAGGCGGTTTTCCAAACAAAAAGGAATGGCTATTTATAATTCCTAGACTAAAATCATAAATACCATCAGCTGAATTACACTGAAATGTCAGTATAACTCTATGAACAGGATTTCACATAAAGTGTGTCTGTCTTGGCAAAGTAAAAAGGATTTTAGTTCTAAAAGTTGCAAAAGGATCTTATTGTAGGTAAGTTTAGACTCTTAGGTGGTCCTGCAGTGTATACTCTGAGGACAGTTTTACAGCAAGGTTCCTGACACAGACCATTTAGACTGGGAGCCAGACAACATTTTTCTCCCTCAAATTATACGGAATCAGTGGTATTCTGGTAAATTGCCCCTTTGTGAATGAAATACCTTTACCTAGATTTTCAGACTGAATACCTTTCTTACACAGATCATTTTACTTTTTCCTAAAAAATTCTGTGATGACTTCAATCTAAAACAATATTCGTAAGATAAAGTTTACATGGTAGTATCTTCAAGCAATGCCTTTTATTTCAAAGTACAAGTACCCTTTTTAAAAAACAAAAAGAAAATAATCAGTATCTGCTAATTTTAAAATAATTAGAGATTTCCCCAAGGCATATAAAACCTCTAAACATTCCATCCAGTACATGCTGGACAACTATCAGTTTCTGAACGCTCTCGTACTTTGAAAAGGACATGTTACACAAAAGAACTGACTCCACGTGGCTCTGCGGCCATGTCACAGTGAGTACGCTGCTTTCAGTTCCTAAAGGGGTTGTTTGACGCCAAAATGCAGCTGAGCACTGTCTTGTAAAGTTGGTTATTCATATGACTGAAAACCCAGTAATTCTGCCTCTGAGCCAAATTGCCTAGAATAGAGCAAGTTCTCAAAGTATATTTCTTGACCAGCAGCATCAATGTCACTTGGGAACTTACTGGAAACACAAATTCTTGGGACCCACTCCAGATCTACTGAATCAGAAATCCAAGGTGTTTTAACAAGTCCTCTAGGTGATTCTGATGCAGACTAAAGTCTGAGGCTCCTTCCCTGCTTTAGAGAAATTCTTCTTGAATTGTTCTAATACAGAAATTGTTTGAGCAGCATGGCCTCTTACCTCTCTCCCTCTCTCCAATCACCCCTGTCTACACACACACACACACACACACACACACACACACACACGTATCAAATCCTGAAATGAACATCTATTGTCAGGAGAATGATATAAAAAATTGTAGTACTAACACAATGTAGTACTCACTGTACAACAGAGAAAATAAATGAAAAATAGCTACATTTATAAGCTTAAATAAAACTTAAGAGCCATAATTTTGATTGAAAAAAATCAAGAAGTCTGCAGTGTAATATTTTATAAAGGCCAAATACAAGCAAAACAAAATATTAATTAAATATACATTTATGTGATAAATCAATAACACTATTTTTATAAAACAAAGAAAGGATACCCCTTTAATTCTATATAGTATTTCCTGAAAGGGAGCAGAGGCAGGGGGATAGGGTAAGGAAGGAATCCAATGGGAACTATAAATAATAAATATACTGGGATCAACTTAGTTCTTGGGTTGGTCATGAGATCATAACCCACTGCATTTATGTAATTTTTATTACTACATTTTTTCATATATATAAAATATAACACAATACAGTTTAAACCAAGAAAACAAAAATTGCAGCTAATAAACAAAGATGAACATCACCTTAAACAAAAAAATTAGAAACCACCTAAGTGATATAAATTGTATAAACTGTGATATGTTCATTCAGTTAAAAAGAATTTATAAGGCATGATAAAATATTTATGATAAAATTAGCAAGACAAAATACTATAAAAAATACAGTAAAATATTAGATAAAACACAATAAAATGTCAATATTAGATATTACAGGGAGTTTTATTTCTTCTTTGTTCCTTTAAAATTTTCTATAGTGAATAATAAATACTTTTAAAACCATTAAGGATTTTTTAAACTGTCACTGAAACATTTAATGACTATAAGTCATTAAAGAAAACTATCAAATCTTCTATTGGAAACAGGAAGGAAACTGGTGTTTTGTGAAAATCTGTGATTTATGAGCTTTATAATTCAAAGTCTTATATTTTCTGCCATTAAACTATATATCTTTATTACTCTGATTCTATTTAAAATAGAATGTCATGTTAGGAAAAATATGACTGAGAAAACTACAATGTAAAGAATGTATTTTTGCCATAGAGGACTTCAGTTAACACAACTAAAAACAATTTCAATATCATAAGAATAAAAAGAAAAAAATATCCACCAATGGTTGACCGGCTTTTGGAAACACCAGAAAAACACATATACTTAGAGTTTGCCTTGTAGTCCCATGGCCCGTCATAATGAGAAAGAAACATGATGATTATGGCCAGAGGCCAGAGATGAGTTACATACCTCTTTTTCCAATATTCTAGCGACCTCACCAAGGGTCCGATCTAAAGCAGAAACCTTATTGTTTGCCCATGAGCCACTGTCTTGTACTTGTAGTTGTTTTAGAAGATCTTTGGCTAACCGCTGCAGCCTTGGATACAAAATAAAAAAGAATGACATGAATGAATAAGGCTACAATATTTCATTTTCCAGAATACTTTTAAACAAAAGTTACTTTCATTATTATATTAGAAGCTGCTTCATAGAGTACCTAACGAAAAGAAAAACAAACCACTCCTAAGGCCAGTATTACTCTATATTCACAAACACCAATCTACTCTTTGTGACACAAAAAGACCTAGAGGACAGTACTGTCCATCCACAGGATCAGCTGGAGCAGCTGCTGCCAGCAGTCTCTGCGTTACTCTTATACCAGAACAGACTTGATGATGGGGAAAGGTCAGCGTATGATGGCAGAGAAAACGAGGAGAGGAGCCTGAGCAGGTTTTCATATTTTGATGTAAATCTTTAAGGTAATTGTAAGCACTGTAAATTCTCAGAATGTCAAATTCCCCATGTTCCTGTTTATCAGCAGTTTGGGGATTTCCTGTCACTGCTGATGTCATTTAGACAACAGAGCATTTGTTTTTACTTGCTTTTCACCAAGAATAACACATAACACACCTGGGGCTTCCCAGGTGGCACTAGTGGTAAAGAGCGCACCTGCCAATGCAGGAGACCTAAGAGATGTGGGTTCAATCCTGGGTTGGGAAGACCCTGTGGAGGAGGGCATGGCAACCCATTCCAGTATTCTCGCCTGGAAAATCCCATGGACAGAGGAGCCTGGCAGGCTACAGTCCGTGGGGTCGCAAAGATATAAGACACTACTGAAGTGACTTAGCACGCACAAAAATAACACGTATTTCACAGGATTCTTTAGTAAGTGGACTGCATTAATGTGTCTTTAAAGCCCTTACTTCTTCTGTTTCACAGACCTCATTCTTTGAGCAATCTTCTATCCTGTTACTCGCCTGAGCATCCTACCAACAGACAGTCGCCAGACACCATCCTAGATCTCTGCACTTTCCCCATATGCCATTTCCCTGTTACCCTGCTGCCATTTTTATCTATGCCTGGTTCCACTGGCCTTCATTACAATCACTTCCTTGTAAACGTGTGGTACATTCCCTCTCTGTTGCTCTGTTACTCCTACAGCTAACCCCCAGTTAGGGTGACACTCACCAACGATTATCTAGTGGGCCAGGCATCCCTCTCGGTGTCTTGCAAACATTAATTTCTCTGGATTAGTGAACATCTGCCAGCTGTTTCCATTTCTGATACTGAGAAAAACTCATACCATACAAAAGATTGGGGTGACTATGGCTTCAGAATCTTACTAATACGTTTGCCCAAGTCTGCTCACTCTTGCACTCTTCCACGAAGACTTCTTCATATATTGCTCCATCTCCCCATAATTCCACTCTTTTCCTTCTCCCCCTTGCTTTCATATAAGACGGTTTTACATTTCATGGAGAAAATGGAAGCTACTGGAACAAGGAAATCCTCACTTTCTGCCAAAAATCTATACACATGTGAGCATTTCACCCACACTCTCCTTTATTTTTCCTATTACAATCAAGGAAGACTGATTCCTCCCATGTAGGGCTAATCTTACCACACTGGCTCTATATGCATCAGGTCTTTCTGGATCTAAATCCTGCTTTCCCTGCTTCAGTGTCTTTGCAAATGCTCTTTTATTAATTCCTTCTGAAACACTTCCCCCACCTCCAGAAAAATCCTATTCTTCCCTAAGTTCCTAGCTCAAACACTGCTTTCTCTGATCTATTCCTTCAAGTCACTTTCACAAGTCCTTCTCATGCAGAGATTGACAACAGGATCTTTGGTAATGATGGGAATGTTCCATACCTATTATGTACAACCTGGTGGCTGCTGGCCAAATGTACCTATTGTGCACTTGAAAGACAGTTAGTATGACTGCAGGACTTAAGAAAAAAATTAACCATTTTATTTCATTTCTTTTTGGTTGTACAGGGTCTTCGTTTCTGCGCGTAGGCTTCCTCTAGGGGCAGCAAGTGGGGGCTACTCTCTAGTTGTGGTACCAGCGCTTCTCCTTGTGGTGGTTCTCTTCTTTCTAAGCAGGCTCTCTCAGTTCAGTTCAGTTCAGCTGCTCAGTCGTGTCCGACTCTTCGCGACCCTGTGAATCGCAGCACAACAGGCCTCCCTGTCCATCACCAACTCCCGGAGTTCACTCAGACTCACGTCCATCGAGCCAGTGATGCCATCCAGCCATCTCATCCTCTGTTGTCCCCTTCTCCTCCTGCCCCCAATCCTTCCCAGCATCAGAGTCTTTTCCAGTGAGTCAACTCTTCGCATGAGGTGGCCCAAGTACTGGAGTTTCAGCTTCAGCATCATTCCCTCCAAAGAAATCCCAGGGTTGATCTCCTTCAGAATGGACTGGTTGGATCTCCTTGCAGTCCAAGGGACTCTCCAGAGTCTTCTCCAACATCACAGTTNCCCCCATATGCCATTTCCCTGTTACCCTGCTGCCATTTTTATCTATGCCTGGTTCCACTGGCCTTCATTACAATCACTTCCTTGTAAACGTGTGGTACATTCCCTCTCTGTTGCTCTGTTACTCCTACAGCTAACCCCCAGTTAGGGTGACACTCACCAACGATTATCTAGTGGGCCAGGCATCCCTCTCGGTGTCTTGCAAACATTAATTTCGCTGGATTAGTGAACATCTGCCAGCTGTTTCCATTTCTGATACTGAGAAAAACTCATACCATACAAAAGATTGGGGTGACTATGGCTTCAGAATCTTACTAATACGTTTGCCCAAGTCTGCTCACTCTTGCACTCTTCCACGAAGACTTCTTCATATATTGCTCCATCTCCCCATAATTCCACTCTTTTCCTTCTCCCCCTTGCTTTCATATAAGACGGTTTTACATTTCATGGAGAAAATGGAAGCTACTGGAACAAGGAAATCCTCACTTTCTGCCAAAAATCTATACACATGTGAGCATTTCACCCACACTCTCCTTTATTTTTCCTATTACAATCAAGGAAGACTGATTCCTCCCATGTAGGGCTAATCTTACCACACTGGCTCTATATGCATCAGGTCTTTCTGGATCTAAATCCTGCTTTCCCTGCTTCAGTGTCTTTGCAAATGCTCTCTTATTAATTCCTTCTGAAACACTTCCCCCACCTCCAGAAAAATCCTATTCTTCCCTAAGTTCCTAGCTCAAACACTGCTTTCTCTGATCTATTCCTTCAAGTCACTTTCACAAGTCTCTCTCATGCAGAGATTGACAACAGGATCTTTGGTAATGATGGGAATGTTCCATACCTATTATGTACAACCTGGTGGCTGCTGGCCAAATGTACCTATTGTGCACTTGAAAGACAGTTAGTATGACTGCAGGACTTAAGAAAAAAATTAACCATTTTATTTCATTTCTTTTTGGTTGTACAGGGTCTTCGTTTCTGCGCGTAGGCTTCCTCTAGGGGCAGCAAGTGGGGGCTACTCTCTAGTTGTGGTACCAGCGCTTCTCCTTGTGGTGGTTCTCTTCTTTCTAAGCAGGCTCTCTCAGTTCAGTTCAGTTCAGCTGCTCAGTCGTGTCCGACTCTTCGCGACCCTGTGAATCGCAGCACAACAGGCCTCCCTGTCCATCACCAACTCCCGGAGTTCACTCAGACTCACGTCCATCGAGCCAGTGATGCCATCCAGCCATCTCATCCTCTGTTGTCCCCTTCTCCTCCTGCCCCCAATCCCTCCCAGCATCAGAGTCTTTTCCAGTGAGTCAACTCTTCGCATGAGGTGGCCCAAGCACTGGAGTTTCAGCTTCAGCATCATTCCCTCCAAAGAAATCCCAGGGTTGATCTCCTTCAGAATGGACTGGTTGGATCTCCTTGCAGTCCAAGGGACTCTCCAGAGTCTTCTCCAACATCACAGTTTAAAAGCATCAATTCTTCGGCACTCAGCCTTCTTCACATTCCACCTCTCACATCCATACATGACCACTGGAAAAACCATAGCCTTGACTAGACAGACCTTTGTTGGCAAAGTAATGTCTCTGCTTTTGAATATGCTATCTAGGTTGGTCATAACTTTTCTTCCAAGGAGTAAGCATCTTTTAATTTCATGGCTGCAGTCACCATCTGCAGTGATTTTGAAGCCCCAAAAAATAAAGTCTGACACTGTTTCCGCTGTTTCCCCATCTATTTCCCATGAAGTGATGGGACCAGATGCCATGATCTTCGTTTTCTGAATGTTGAGCTTTAAGCCAACTTTTTCACTCTCCTCTTTCACGTTCATCAAGAGGCTTTTTAGTTCCTCCTCACTTTCTGCCATAAGAGTGGTGTCATCTGCATATCTGAGATTATTGATATTCTCCCGGCAATCTTGATTCCAGCTTGTGCTTCTTCCAGCCCAGCATTTCTCATGATGTACTCTGCATATAAGTTAAATAGGCAGGGTGACAATATACAGCCTTGACATACTCCTTTTCCTAAACAGGGTCTCTAGGACTTTAATACATGCAGCACACACGCTCAGCAGTTGTGGCTCAAAGGCCCTAGAGTGAAGGAGCTTCAGTGTGAAGAACTAATTTAACTTAATTTTAACAATTTAAACAGCCAATATGTGGCTAGAAGCTATCATTCTGAACAGTGCAGAAGCACAATATTAACCTTATGAGAGAGGGCTGTTGTCGAACCATTCACCATCTTATCCATAGCACCGTTACATAAGTACACTCTAGAAGTACTGATATATGGTCTAAGAAGAAATTTCTTCTTTATACTAATCTTAATAATATCCATAGTCTCTATGTTACAAAATACTTTCATGTACATGATCTTATTTGTCCTCTGAAAAATATTATCCATCCCTGTTTGAATGCTAGGGCTTAGGAAGATGAAGTGACTTTCCCAAGGCTTCATGGCTAATAAATGCACTATTGGAACTAGGAATCTATGCCTTTTTATCTTCAGATTTCATGACTTATCTCCACACCATCTAGCCAAATCAATAAGAAAATTTTATTCACAAATGAATAATATCCTAGAACACAATTTCATCTATTTATGTAAAAATCTTTAATTCCTCAAAGAATACAATAGCAACTGCAGTTCAAAAAGGCACTTGTGAACTCCAGTTTAAATCTAAACTATCCATATGGAGTTTACTTTGATAAGTCACAGAACAAATATAAACTCTAAAGTCGGAAATACCTATGCTTAAATTCTGGCTTTATGTAAACTGTGGGGGTAGGTTATTTAAATACTCAATCTCTTCAATTTAAAAGTGGAGATTATATATACATATATTTTTTTCTTCAGAGCTTCTGAAGATTAGAGATAATTAATGTAATGTACCTAACACCATTCACTAGACATTGAATAAATAATCAATAAATAATAAACTCTTATTACTACTTGCTGACAGAAAGTCTCAATCTAACATTTCGAGAATATCAAAAAATACAAAAATAGACTAAGAGCAACACAGTCCTTTTCCTCCTAATCGAATGTGGGCTAGAGTCCCATCCGATTAAAGTAACTGACCTTATCATGTGGACGAATATTGGCAGCAAACTCCATTGTGTGATAGATAAGTAGCCACTTCAGCTCTTGGCTGAATAAAGCCTGCACACCGTGTAACTAAATACCCAGCCATAGCAACAGATGCATATGAATCTAGTAGTACTCTTACCAAGAATGCTCACATTCCACTGAAAACCAGGGGTATTTAGAGAGGCACAAGGACCATTTTAATTCACAGAATACAAGAGGCTTATATTTCGCCCTGAGGTAAATCAAATCTGGGACTCATATGAACCTACCCTTCAAGGAAGAATGCCAAATGAAGGGGATGCTGTGGTAACATGAGCTAAACCTCTGCTTCATTCCTGGCCTCCACCAAGTACCACAAATAACATAGCTCCTCTCAAGAAAAAAAGCATTCGATTTTGATTCATACTATAAATAATGATTGAATGTCACAGGACTCAGTTCCTGAAAGTTATAGTTTCCTTACAGGGCAAGAACAGGAGCTGTTTAGAGGGTGCAGTTTTTTAATACAGAAACTGCTATTTGTGTAAATTCTGGCAGATAATTTTTCTAGCATGAAAAGAAAAACTAAAGGCTTCATAATTCCTAGCCCAGAACATGAGAAGTATCTGACACGTAAATGGCTTTGTGGAGAATTTTTTAAGGTCAGATATTTTCTTCTCAAAATTTGAACACACTTTAACAATTCTCAGTTCAAATCTGTTACTGGTAAATGTGAAATGTAAGGGCTCCTCTGTAAGAAGCCCTAACTTTTATCATAGTAAAGTTTGGGGAGGTTCATTAGGATCATTGGGAAGATTTATAAGTGTAAGAAGGGAAACTGGGTCCATGTTAGGAAATAACATTGTTCTTTAGTGTGACAGGCAGGAAGACATAAATATATTAACTTCTATTTTTTCTTTTAAACTTTCTCTATTTGAGAGGTACATAGTTAAAATTTAAGGCTACAGGTTCCCCTTCCATTTTTAAATTATATGCCTAAGCCTGTATTTCTAAATGTAAGAGTTTAAGAAATCCTCACATAAAATGAAAAAAGCCAGTGTGCATATATTGCCTCCCATATGGAACATCTTTCATTGTTGCCTCCAGCATCCTTTCTTGTGAATAAAGAACCCATCTATGCTTTCAGGGAACTATGTCATCCTCACACTTCATACTAGATGTGCTCAATGCTATCAAGGTGCTGCTGTTCCCAGGCCCTCACCCACAGTGGAAAGATCTAGAAAATGTGTGTACATTATTTTATATAAATAAATATAAAAAATATATAATTATATATACAAAAAGATGATGCCCGAGCAACAGGGCTTTGAACTGTATAGGTCCATTTATACAGATTTTTTACACTATGTGTGTACCACAGGATTCGTGGTTGGTTGAATTCGTGAATGTAAAACCTCAGAGGAGAAGGGTTGACTGTAAAAGTTATAGGCAGATTTTTGACTGCTCAGAGGGTCAGTACCTCTAAACCCCACTCTGCATTGTTCCAAGGTCATGTGTATGTGTATGTGTATCCATACACTTTACATTTATATTTATTTCTACATATATGTTGGGAAATACAAGTTAAAACTGATATCTACATTTCCAATTCATCACTGCAGGATTTCCTATTCTCCTTGAGTCTATTTTTAACTCTCTTCTCTAACAGTGAGCAATATGTCTTCCAACGTCTTTAATATATTTACTTATGTGAACAACGTATCACCCATACATATCCTAACATACCCCCTAACATATCACCCACCTTTGTTTATGTACACTATTATCTACCCGCTTGGCTCTCACTCCCCACACCGGTCTCCTCTGCTCTTCTCACCCATGCATGGGTTTCACAGCCTTTACAAGGCTCCCCTGACAGACTGGGCAAGGATGACACTCCATGGCTATGCCCTCCTCACTGGGCTCTGATTCCTCACCCCAGGCCACGGTGTCCTACCCCACACAGAAGCTCCTGTACTCTGCTCGGCTCCGAACCTTCCCTCCTGGCCGCCCCTCCTTGGTCCACTCAGGCTCTGACAGCCACCCCTCTGCCCCCGCTGCGTCCAGTCATCCAGCCAAAGCAGATGGCTGCTTGGCGGTGCTCTCACCTAACAATAATAGGACTGAATTTTTCTGGAAGGGGGAAAGGAAACTGGAGAAAGTCCTTTTCATTTATTAAATAGAATAATTTTATAAGGAGACATGTCTTTTCATCTCCTTTTTGGCTACCTATTTCAATCAGTTACAATAATTAAGTTTTTTGAGAAAAAGGATGACTCTATTAAAGTTTTAGATGACTTAATGTAAGGATGGACTTGCCATTTCTTAAGATAAACAAAAATAGGAGGGGTAAATTTTGGAAACAAATTTTAGGAGTTTACCTTGACACATGTTCACCTGAGGCATTCAAGTGAACAGAGAGACATCCAAGTGGAAGTGCTAACATGAAAGCTGGATATTATATTCTGGAGTTCTGGGGACAGGTCTGGATTGGAGACATGAATTTAAAGTCCATCCAGATACTAGTTGTTTAAAGTCATGAAAATAAATGAGATTACCAAGAGAGTAATTCTCTACCTGAACTCTCAGGACAAAGGCATGCTAATGTAAGAGCTCAAAGAGACAAGAAACAATGAGGCAACAGGTAATGAAGAACAGCAGTTAGTCAAGTAAGAAGAGAATCCAGAGAAAGCCATAGAACAGACTATTACATTAAAGGTCCCCCCTTGAAGTATATCTTGCTGCTGCTGCTGCTGCTAAGTCACTTCAGTCGTGTCTGACTCTGTGCGACCCCACAGACGGCAGCCCACCAAGCTCCCCCATCCCTGAGATTCACCAGGCAAGAACACTGGAGTGGGTTGCCATTTCCTTCTCCAATGCATAGCTATGACTTAATAGTCTCCTCATACAGTGACTAAGGACTTGACAAAATGACTTGCCTTGGCCAATGAGACATCACAGGCAGAGGCCTGATCTGGCCTGATATCCCCTATCACTGATGAACATGATGCAAAAATCCTCAACAGAACAAGCCAAACAAATTCAACAGCATATTAAAAGGATTATTCACCATGACCAAATGATCCGTTATCAGGGAGGCTGACCCAAGCTTCCTTACATGGCAGTCAGAGAGGAACAAGAAGGCAAAGTTGTGAGCAAAAGCTTCAAGACTTCTGAAGCTACGGCTCAGAAGTCACATACTGCTTCTGCAGTAGACTAGGGATCAGAACAAGTCAAAAGGCCAAATTCAAGAGTAAGGTTAATAAGAGTCCCCTCGCTGATGGAGAGGTGGCAAAGTTATATTGCCAAGGGCCATGCCTTCAGGAGTGGCTCAGCAACTTATGGCCATCTCTGCCAACACTATATTGTGTCAGATATTAAATTTCCTCAAATTTTGGATCCATTTCTAGATTGTTTTTAAAAACCGAGTCCATTAATCTGTATTACTGTTTACATGCCAATGCAAAACTATTTTAACCACCGGTTAGCTGAATCCTACTTCATTTCCCCTCTTCAAAAATTTTTTTCCTGGAAATTTTATTTTCCTATATGTTCTTTAAAATGCTTCTATCTCTAGCTTTAAGAAGGTTGTTCTTTTATTGGAATCACATATTTGTAGGAGAATTTAAAGAGAATTTACTATACTTTGTCCTCTATCCAAGAGTACAATTTGTCTTTTAACTTTTATTAGTCATTTTTTATATCCCTTGTTAGCATTTTATGCTTTTATTTTTGTAGAGCCTTCACATTTCTTGTTTATTCTTAAAAGTTTATTTTTTATTGCTATTATAAATGATATTTATATTTTCTGATTACCATAAAGAAAAGCTACTACTTTCGTATCCTAGATATGCTGCTGTATAACCTTAGGCAAGTAACCTCTCTATGTAGGGCTTAGTTTCCTCATGAAATTCATTGTGTTGATGTGAGTAATAAATGAGTCAACACATGTAAAGAGCCTGGCATAAGGTAAAGGTTTAGTAAATATCACCTATTATTAGCAGTGTCACATAAATTTGGAAATCAGCCATCTCACTGAATTGATTCTCTTGTTTTGACTAGCTCTACATTTGATTCTCTTGGGTTTTACAGATGTAAAGTATGATCATAATCTTGACAATTTTGTTAATGTCTTTAATATTTTATACTTCTGTTTTTCTTTTAAAATAACAATGGCTAATAGCTCCAAAACTGTAATAAAGTATTACCTGATGGGTGTCTTATTTCTGACAGGGAAGAATATTTCTATTACAAATGTAAATAACAGCTACATTAAAATGCTATTGCATAATCTATACCAATAACTGCTTTTAGATATTCCTCCATCTGTAGCATGTAAGTTGTTTCTTGAGTTTTTCATTATTCAAAGTAACAAAAATAGTTATCTTTGTATATAAATATTTGCACACATTTTTCATTATTTCACTGGGCAGTATGAAGTCTAAAGTGGATGTCCAAAGTAGCGGGGGGATAAATTAGATGAGTTTGGGACCAGCAAACTATACAAAATAAACAACAATGTCCTACTGTACAGCACAGGGAACTACATTCAGTATCTTCTAATAAACTATAATGGAAAATAATCTGAAAACAATGTATGTATAACTGGATTACTTTTCTGTACATCAGAAACTAACATAACATTGTAAATCAACTATAATTAAAAAATAACACTTTAAGTACTGGAACTTAATCGTGTATATATAATGAATAAAAGATCTTAAAAGTCAAAGAAAACCAAAGTGGACATCCTATGCTCCAGATTCACATGGCCTTTCAGTAAGACTATACCGATCTGCACTCCCAACAGCAGTATTATATGAGTACCCTTCTCTCGCTGCACCGCTACTGGCAGTCTATTTAGACAAACAAAATGATGTTTTTGTTTCCTTAGCTAGTACACCTAGTAATTACACTTACACCCAGTGGTGGAGTCTAAATCCATATCTGTCAAGTGGCCCCTGAAACAATCCTGAACGAGATCTCCTCAGAGTAAGACCAGTACAGCCCTGGCGAAAATTGCTTTGTTCAATAGGGTTTCTCTACCTCAGCACTATTGATGTTTTGAATGAGATACTCCTTTGCTGTGGAGGACTATCTCATGCACTGAAAAAAGTGTAATGGCATCCCTGGCCTCTACTCACTTGATGGCAGCTGCACCAGTTTTTCCAATCTGTGATAACAAAAATATTATCACATATCCCCAGATGCAGACAAATGACCTCTGGCAAAATCGTCCCCAGTTGGATATATGGTGTTAGAAGAATAAAATCCTAGGCATCGGATACAAAAGTCTATGACCACAAGTGAACGATAATGGTTCAGGTAAACTTTTGTTATAGGCAGAGACTAAAGAGACAAATAAAACACTGTAGGCTAAAATACTCACTTTGCTTTATAGGGTGAGTCCGAACCAGAAGTTTTTGCTTCCAGTAAACTCTCATATTCCTTGGCTCTGGAGAGAGAAGAGTTTTATCACTGTTAGCTATTTTGTTGCTAATTTTTATACCAAAATAAAACTTTGGCTATGTTTTTCCCTCCCAGTATTAAGAATATTACTATGCTGATTTTTAGCAATTCCATTTCTGACACTGCTTCTTTACAATACTATAAATGTGATCCAAAAAGATTGAAAAATACATATTTCCTCACAGGATAGAAAATCATAAAAACATTTCTGAGTTAGGGATTTGGTACAGAATGGTGCTTATTTTTCAAAAAAATGAAAATCATAATTAAACTTGAAACCATATTAAGTTTCTACAAGGTGGTTGAGATGGCTGAATATCAATGTACCTCAAGAGGTATTCAATGCAAAATTAAAATTACTGTTGTTGTTGTTTTTCAGTTGCTAAGTCACGTCCAACTCTTTGTGACCCCATGGACTGCAGCATGCAAGACTTCCCTGTCCTTTACCATCTCCCAGAGTTTGCAAAAACACATGTCCATTGAGTTGGTGATGCCATCCAACCGTCTCATCCTCTGATGCCCCCTTCTCTTTTTGCCCTCAATCTTTCCCAGCATGAAGGTCTTTTCCAAAGAGTTGGCTCTTTGCATCAGGTGGCCAAAGTATTGGAGCTTCAGCATCAGTCCTTCCAGTGAATATTTAGGGTTGATTTCCTTCAAGATTGATTGGTTTGATCTCCTTGAAGTCCAGGGGACTCTCAAAAGTCTTCTCTAACAGCACAATTAAAAACCATCAGTTCTCCTGTGCTCAGCCTTCTTTATGGTCCAACTTTCACATCTGTACATGACTACCGGAAAAACCATAGCTTTGACTATATGGACCTTTGTTGGCACAGTGATGTCTCTGATTTTTAATATGCCATCTAGGTTTGATATAGTTTTTCCAAGGAGACATTTACCAAGGAGCAAGTGTCTTTTCATTCTGAGGCTGCAGTCACTATCCACAGTGATTTTTGAGCCCAAGAAAATAAAATCTGCCACTTTTCCCATTGTTTCTCTATTTGCCATGAAGTGATGGGACTGGATGCCATGATCTTCGTTTTTTGAATGCTGAGTTTTAAGACAGCTTTTTCACTCTCCTCTTTCATCTTCATCAAGAGGCTCTTTAGCTCCTCTTTGCTTTCTGCCCTTAGGGTGGTATCACCTGCATATGTGAGGCTGTAGATATTTCTCCTGGCAATCTTGATTCTAGCTTGTGATTCATCCAGTCCAGCATTTCGCATGATGTTTCTGCATAAAGTTAATAAGCCGGGTGACAATATGCAGCCTTGATGTACTCCTTTTCCAATTGTGAATCTGTTTGTTGTTCCAGGTCCTGTTCTAACTGTTCCTTCTTGATCTGTATAGAGGTTTCTCAGGAGACAAGTAAGACAGGTATTTCCACCTCTTTCAGAATTTTCCAGTTTGTTGTGATCCACACAGTCAAAGGCTTTAGAGGGTCAATGAAGCAGAAGTAGATGTGTTTTTTGAGTTTCCTTGCTTTTTCTATGATCCAGTAGATGTTGGCAATTTGATGTCTGGTTCTTCTGCCTTTTCTAAACCCAGCTTGTACATCTGGAATTTTTTGATTCATGTACTGCTGAAGCCTAGCCAGAAGGATTCTGAGCATTACCTTACTAGCAGGTGAAATGAGTGCAACTGTGCGGTAGTTTGAACACTCTTTGGCATTGCCCTTCTTTGGGTTTGGAATGAAAACTGACTTTTTCCAGTCCTGTGGCCACTGCTGCGTTTTCCAAGTTTGCTGACATTGAGTGCAGCACTTTCACAGCACCATCTTTTAGGATTTTAAATAACTCACTGGAATTCTATCACCTCCACTATCTTTGTTCACAGTATTGCTTCCTGAGACCCACTTGACTTAACACTCCAGGATGTCTGGCTCTAGGTGAGTGATAACATCATCATGGTTACCTGGGACATTAAGTTCTTTTTGGTACAGTTCTTCTGTGTAAAGAATAGTCACTGAAATCTGGAAGTAATTTTAAAAGGCAGTGGAAATGATGATCAGATTCAAAGATTTGTTTTGTTCTGCTTTTGTTGTTTATACTGACTAAATGCCAAAAGTCTGCAAAAATCTAATGACAGGCTTCTCTGTCATTGTTCAACTATGCTCCAGCTTGCGTGTTCCAGCACTTAAGAGCCAGCAATAGGTCAAGAATCAGCAAATGTCACTTCTACAATATAATAACAATGATTTAATTTTTCAATTTCTCTTTTCAGAGAAGGGTTCTAGTCTCTAATTAGTGATCTGTGAAAGAACTAATTACAATGTACATCAATCCAGACAGTGATGACTGGCGAAAAAAAATAACAACTGCTTCATAAAACCCTGAAAGACGCAAATTACAACAGGTCTAATGAGAGAAAAATTCAATCGAGCATAGGTTATGCTTGGGAATGAAGAAATAACTAAATTAGAATTAAACATTAAATTATGTATGCTTCAACCTACATGTGCACATTGAAAGTGAAATTGTTAATCACTCAGTCGTGTCCAACTCTTTGCAACCCCATGTACTATAGCCCACCAGGCTCCTCTGCACACAGGATTTCCCAGGCAAGAATACTGGAGTAGGTTGCCATTCCCTTCTCCAGGGGATCTTCCTGATAAAGGGATTGAACCTGGGTCTTCTGCATTGCAGGCAGATTCTATGATGCACTTATTGAAAGTGAGTGTTAGTCACTCTGTCATGTCCAACTCTGTGACCCCATGGACTGTAGCCCATCAGGCTCCTCTGTCCATCTACAGGCAAGAATGCTAGAGTGGGTAGCCATTCCCTTCTCCAGGGGATCTTCCCAATCCAGGGATTGAAGTCAAGTCTCTTGCATTGCCAGACGATTCTTTACTGCCTGAGCCAGGGACACTCTCAATGTGCTCATTGCTCTCAGCCAAAATATTAAGGCATATGAAAATGGGGAAATATCCACACTGTACTTGCAATTGTGACCTCATATGAAGGCAGGAAAAACTGCAGTTATGTAGGGTTCAATGCATTCCAAGCACACATGCCAGGAGCTATACACTCACTGTCTTGTGAAGTCTTAAAAAAATATGTCTTTTCCTCATTTTACAGAAAGAAACTGAGGCTTAAGAAGTTGTCTATTATATCAACACATTTCTTCATCTGAGGCTTCAAGTGGAAAAGACGGAACACATTCTCCCATTTGTGCACACTTAACTAGAAAATTATAATACTATCCGAAGATATCCTAACTCTACATGAAGTGGTAGTTAAGCACTTTTTCCTAACTTGAATCCTGTCTTGATTCACTTTTAACAATCAATTAAATACTTATTTCCAAAGTTCATTCTCTGTATAAACTAAACTAGATAGAATATGGGGGATAATAAGAGTTATATATAGCAGGGATGAGGTATATACATAGTGGAGCTACTCAAGATATTTATACTCCACAAGGAAGAGGAAGATACAGCATTAAAAGGCACATAATTCTACAAAGCTGAGTAGGTAACAGATGCGAACTGTCACAAGTGCTCATTACCACTTAAGATGCTAGGGGGAGTTTCCTCAAAGAAATGGAAAGTGTACCTGCTTGAAAGATAGGTAGCATCTGAATACACGAAAAGAAAATGCCATTAACAGGAGAAAAGTGAGCAGTAATGAAGACACAGAGGGAAACACAAGTTACACTGAGGGAACTGTGTGCAGATCCCTTTGCTTGGAGCAAAAGATTAAAACATCGGAATAACGAGAGATAAGACTGAATATTACAATTAAATTCTGATTATTTACTTTTTAAGATAATGACTCACTTTGTTAATATTTTAAATTAATGTCATGTTGTATACCAGATTTCCTCACTTTTAGTCTCCTTGTTATCATGATTATATTTTTTCTCAGCCATAATGTGGGATATTTATCTACTCCATTTTTTTGGCTAGCCTTTTCATAGGCTCTTTTGTTACCAATATGCTCAAAGAATTAGATCTTATCAACTTCTATTTAACTTGTTTTTATCTTTATAAAGTACATTTTAAGTGCCATATGTGTATTTGTTAAATAAAAATAAATAAATCCATACCATTTTCCAGGAAGGAGATATGAATATTGTTCTAATCCTTGAGTTGTTTAGATCATTTCTACTTCAACTGATAAAGTAACTTAAGGCTATAATTTCATTCTGAGTAATTTTTTGACTATATCCCCATAAGTTTCATTTTCTCACTGTCACAAATTTCAAATAGTTTATTTCCATTTTTTCTTACTCCAAAAAAAACCACACACACAAAACTCGTTACTTCAAATATTTTCTGCCCCATCCCCATGCTTTGGTTCCAAAATGTTCATTTTTTGTCTTTATAATTTTTTTCATTCTTGGGTCAGCTTTATTGAAGTATAATTTGCATACAATAAATACTTGAAGTTTTAAACCTATAATTTGATGAGTTTTCATAATTCGGCCTACCAATGTAAATGAAACCATAATCATGATATAAAGCATTTCTACCACCCACAAGTTTTTCTTTTTTTTTTTTTGCAATAACTCTCTTTCCCCTTCCCCTACCCTTTTGTTCCTAGCAACCAGCTGTCTACTTTCTACCCCGAAAGCTTTATGAATATCAAATCAGTACAATCATACATACTCTCTTGTGTCTGAATTAATTCATTTAGAATAAACCTCTTGAGAGTCTCTCATAATGCTGAATATATTATTAGTTTATTCCTTTCCACTGCTTTACAGTGTTCCACTCTTTGGATACCATAATTTGTTTATCCACTGCCAGTTGGATATTTTACTTTCCAATCTGGGACTACTACCTACTATGAACATTCGTAGACAAATCACTGCATGGATAAATGTCTTAATTTCTCTTAGATAAATACAGAAGTAGGACTGCTGAGCTATATGACAAGCACCTGCTTAACCCTAATTTACAAAATATTTATCAAATGGGTCATTCCAATTTGTACTTCTACCAGTAAAGTATAGAGTTTCAGTTGCTTTAATCTCCAACTATTATTGATGAATGGCCTATTTCTCCCCTCAATTCTGTCAGTTTTTCCTTCATGTATTTTGCGGCTTTCTCACATGCATATATGTTTGTAATTGTTACATATTTTTGATGGATTCATTCTTTCATCACTACAAAATGTCCTTCTTCCTTTATTGTAAAATTTTGGTCTTAATGTATATGTTGTATTATATTAATATACTTTAGCTACATTATCTTACAGAGGTTATTCTTCTCATGAAGTATCTGTTTCTTTGATTTCACATTAAGCCAGCTGGGTTCTTATATATTAAGTGAGTCCCTTGTAGATAGCATAGAGTTGAATCATTTTTAAAAAATTCATTCTGCCAACCTGTATCTTTTACTGGAGTCTTTGAAGTGAAAGTGTGAGTCACTCAGTCGTGTCTGACTCTTTGTGACCCCATGGACTCTAGCCTGCCTAGCTCCTCTGTCCATGGGATTTCCCAGGAAAGAACACTGGAGTGTGTTGCCATTCCCTTATCCAGGGAATCTTCCTGAACCAGGAATCAAACTCAAGGTTCCTGCATTGTAAACAGATGCTTTACTGTCTGAGCCACCAGGGACGCACTGGAGTCCTTAATGCACCTATATTTCACATAATTACTAAGAAGGACAGATTTACTTCTGCCATTTTGCCATTTTATGTAATCTCTCTTTTGTCCCCCATTTCCTTCATTACTGCTTTATCTTGTGTTAAATGTACCATCTTCATTCCATTCTCATTTCTTCACACATATATGCATACATATATATTTGTTTAGTTATTTATTTTCTTTGTAGGTGACCTAAATTATAATCAACATCTTATTTCATAACAATCTAGCTAGAATTAATATCAGCTTAGTCTCAGTAGTATACAAAAGTGTTCCTGTATAGTATTTGACTTCCCAGATGGCTCAGTGGTAAAGAAGATGCCAGCCAAGCAGAAGATCTGGGTTCAATCCCTGGGTCATGAAGATCCCTTGGAGAAGGAAATTGTAATCCAATTCAGTATACTTCGCTGGGAAATCCAATGGACAGAGGGGCCTGATGGAGTATAGTCCATGGGGTCGCAAAAGAGTCAGTCATGACTTAGCAACTAAACAACAACAGTGTAGCACTTATCATTTATGCTAAAATTATAAATCACAGATTTACACAGTGTGTGCCCATAAACATAGGTTTATAATTATTATTTTGTGCAGTTCACTTTTAATTCAAATAGGAAAAATGAGAAGTTAGAAAAATACTATATTTACACTACTTATTTCTATAGTGTTTTTCATTTCTTTGCATGTATTCAGGTTACTGTCTACATTTTGTTTTCATTCTCAGACTGAAGATTTCCTTTAGAGTGTCTTGAAGTGCAGGTCTACTAGAGACAAACACTTGGCTTTTGTTTATCATAAAATGTATGAATTTCTCCTTCATTTTTGAAATTTTGCCAAGTATAGAATTCTTGGTTGACAATTTGTTTTCTTCTACCAGGAAACTGAATATGTTTATCCTACTAGCTTCTGACCTCAATATTTTCCTATAGAAATAAACTGTTACTATACTGGTGGCTCAGATGGTAAAGCGTCTGTCTACAATGCAGGAGACCTGGGTTCGATCCCTGGGTTGGGAAGATCCCCTGGAGAAGGAAATGGCAATCCACTCCAGGACTATTGCCTGGAAAATCCCATGGACAGAAGAGCCTAGTAGGCTACAGTCCATGGGGTCGCAAAGAGTCGGACACGACCGAGCAACTTCACTTCATACTACAGATATTTTATATATGAAGAATTGTTTCTCTTTTAAGATTTTCTTTGTCATTAGCTTCCAATGCTTGATTATGTGTCATAAGGTGGATCTCTGCATTTCTTCTATTTTGAGTTTGTTGAACTTCCTGGATCTGCAGATTCATATACTTCATTAAATTTGGAAATCTTCCAGATGTATTTCTTCAAATGTCCTCCGCCTTTGCTCTCTACTCTCCTTCTGGGATGCCCCTTATGTTTATGTTGGTATGCTGGATAGTATCCCACAGGTCTCTGACTCTTACCCATTCTTTTTTCTCTTCTATAGAAAATCTCAATTGATAGTTTTCAAGGTCACCAATTCTTTCTTCTACCTGCTCAGATAACCTGATGAACCCTTCAAGTAATTTTTCATTTCAATTTTTGTACTTTACAGTTACAAAATTTATTAGTTCCTTAAAATTTTTTTTATCTCATTATTAACCTTTTCCAGTTGGTTAGATATCATCCACATGGTTTCTTTTACCTCTCTGAGTATATTTAAAATTTTTAAAGTCTTTGTTTAGGAAGGCCAATGTCTGGACTTCTCCAAGGACACTTTCTATTAATTGCTCCCCCCTCAAAATATGGGCCAATTTTCTTTTTCTTTGCATGCCTTGCAACTTTTCCTTAAGAACACACTTCTATATTTTAAATGGATAATCAACAAAGACCTACTGTATAGCACATGGAACTCTCCTCAATGTTACATGCCAGTATGGATGGAAGAGGGGTTTGAGGGAGAATGGATACATGTATATGTATGGCTGATCCCTTTCACTCTTCACCTGAAACTACCACCACATTGTTAACTGGCTATACCCCAATACAAAGAAAGTCTTTAAAGTTTCAAAAAAAAAAAAAAACAATGCCATATTAAAAAAGCAGATATTCTAAGCATTATAATGTGGCAACTCTGTAAATCAGATTCTTTTTCCTCTCAAGGTTTGTTTTTGCTTGTTGTACATTTGTTTAGTGACTTTTTTGAACTAATATTCTAAAGTTTATATTCTTTGTCATTATGATCCCTAAAGTCTTGGTTCCATTATTTTAGGAATCAGCTAGTGATCCAAGAGATTTCTTTGAATACTATAAATGATAACAACGAGTCCCAATCTAGTATTTGCAGATGAGCTGTGTGACTGTGTCGCGGCAAGCCAACAAGATAGTCAGGCAGATTTCAACACTGTCTTAGCCCTCACTTCCTGCTTGCATAAAAGCCTGATGGTGGAGAAGGAAATGGCAACCCATTCCAGAGCTCTTGCCTGGAGAATCCCAGGGACGGGGGAGCCTGACGGGCTGCCGTCTGTGGGGTCGCACAGAGTCGGACATGACTGAAGTGACTTAGCAGCAGGTAGGGAAAAGACTCCAGGGTTGTCTTGGGTCTTTTCTAACCATGTACCCATCCCTGGGGACACATGTGGCCTTCTAGATTTCTCAGAGTATGTGGGAGATTTTCAAAGCCTTTGTTTCCCAAAGCACCTTAATCCTCAACCTCTCCCTGCAAGTTTTTATTAGTCAATTATTTATACTAGTTGTATATCCTTGTACTTCTGTGCTGTGCTTAGTCACTCAGTCATGTCCAGTTCTTCACAACCCCATGGATTGTAGCCCGCCAGGCTCCTCTGTTCATGGGGATTCTCCAGGCAAGAATACTGGAGTGGCTTGCTATGCCCTCCTTGCATAGGTATCATCAATTAATACCTTTGCCTTCAAATTGTGTTTGACAATTATCCCCAGGTAACCTCCTCAGCCCTGGGAGAATTCTGAGTTAGGCAAAAGTAGGACAAACTCTTAAAACTAACCTTTCAGAGAACCATTAGAGAGGTCAAAACGGCTATGGTTCTTTGAGTACAAGATCTGTTCTACTCCAGTGTTAGGTACCTGTAACAGGGATGCAGTTGATTGTCTTCAAAGCTTCTACTGAGTTGGGAAGTTGAGATATGACCAGGGTAAGCTAAAATGCCACTACCCTCTTTTATGGGCTTCCCTGGTGGCTCAGACAGTAAAGAATCTGACTGCAATGCAGAAGACCTGGGTTTGATCCCTGGGTCAGAAAGATGCCCTGGAGAAGGGAATGGCAACCCATTCCATTATTCTTGCTTAGAGAATTCCATGGACAGAGGAGCTTGGCAGGCTACAGTCCATGGGGTTGCAAAGAGCTGGACACGACTGAGCGACTTTCACTTTCACTCTTTTTAAAAATTGAATTATAGTTAATCTATAATTTTGCACAGCAAAATGACTCAGTGATACATATAAATGTATTTTTTCTTTTTCAGATTATTTCACATTATTGGTTATTACAAGATATTGAGTACAGTTCCCTGTGCTATACTGTAGATACTTGTAGTTTATTTTATATATAATAGTTATGTAAACATTAATCTCAAACTACTAATCTATCCCCCCCACTACTACCCCATTTGAAAACCATAAGTTTCTTTTCTATGTCTGTGAGTTCCTTTCTGTTTCATAAATACGTTCATTTGTATCATTTTTTAGATTCTACATATAGGTGATATATGAGACTTGTCTTTCTCTGACTTACATCACTCACTTAGTATGCTAATCTCTAGGTCCATCTGTGTTGCTGCAAATAGCATTATTTCATTCTCTCTTTTTTTAGCTGAAGTATAATTGCTTTCCAATGTTGTGTTAATCTCTGCTGTACAGTGAAGTGAATCAGCTATCTGCGCTGGACTGGAAGA
>SJYX01022438.1:0-12954 GCA_006410675.1 Oreotragus oreotragus
TTTTTTTTTTTTTTTTGGCTGCAAAACATTAATCTGAAATTCTTACTGTCTCCAATCATAACAGCTCATTCAAATAAATCTCAAACAAAAAAATGAAGTTTCCACAAATGTGTTAGAGAATTTTGAAGTTAGTGGCTTACTTTAAAAGAAGAATATAATTATTTGTAGAATTTTCTCTTTCTTTTACCCTGATACTGGCATTCTAAAATGAGTTAAGGAGTGGAGACTAGGGAATTTATTCTAGTAGTAGAGTTAAATTCCACCAGCATCTTTTACAACTTTCATTACTTTTTGAAAAATTTTACCCCTGTTTAGTAAAAGAACAGCAGCAACTTTACTTGAAGTGTAACATTTCTAAAATTTCTCCCTTGTGTTAAGCAATTTTTGTTGGCTTTTGCTGGAGAGATAGTGACAGGAAGGATATAATTCTCATGTCTTCTAAAAGAAATATTAACAAGCAGTGTCTCCTTTCATGGGTCTCTATCATATTTGTGGTTTAAATACAAAGTATACAACATCAGAAGGATTAGGCAGCTAATGCAGCCCAGATTACTGTTGTTTTTCTTTTTGTGGGGTTGAGGGTGGTTAACCTTACACAATAAGTATAGTAGAAGCAAGAGTGACAAAAGAAAGATAAATACAGGTGATGGTAGTGATTATACCAGTTGACAATAAATCTCATTTGCCAAACACTGTGCTAAGTGCTCTATACTCAATACTTTAAAAGATAGGCAATATAGCAAACCAGTGTATGTACATGGCCTCTGGGTTCCAATTACCTGGTTCACAAGCTCAGCTATACCACTTAGTAATTCCATGACTATGGCCAAGTTACTTTCCTTCTTCGTGTCTCAGTTTTCTCATCTTAGAAATGGGGATGATGTTAATAACCTACATCATGGAGTTATAATAATCAAATGAGTTATGTTTAGAGTGCTTAAAAATTATGCCTAGCACATACTAGGTACTATTATAAGCTATTAATATTACCTCCATTAAAAAAAAAATCAGTACAGTAGGGCTCACAGAGTTTAAATAACTTTTCTGAAATCACATAGGTATAAAATGGGAACATTTGATTGGAAACCAAGGCACTCTAATGTCAGCACCCACAGTCTTAACCTCCACAGTATTAGCTGGCCCTTTAATCTCACCCTTGTCCTGGCAAAAAGAAAACATGCAACATTTACAAAAAAGTCATTGCTGGCCATTCATAAGCTGTTACAAAAGCACTGAAGAAGCGGGTAAGAGTTTGAAGGATTGTTGCATGGGAGAAAATATTTTTCATTTTCTTCCCAAAATGGAGGCCACAGGTAGGCAAATATATTACTAGTTAACTGCAGTGAGTACAGAAAACCAGAGAACCCAGGACACTTACATGAGTATAAAGGATTCCAGTTATTTCTACTGATCGTATTTTTTTTTCTGGGAGCAGTAAGAGTGCACTTAGCCAGGCTGCAGGCTGCAGGCTGCAGGTGAAGAAGAGGGCAAGCAGGCTCTGAGGAGGTTGCTGGGGACCTAAGTAAAGGTCCCACAGAAGTAACACAGCAAAGGGAGGGTGGGTTACAAAAGACACATTACAAATGACATGAAAGAAAACAGATGGCTTTTGATATTTGTCTGTTTTTTCCATTCATTTTTGAAGTTGATCCTATAGTACACAGACAGATGGGATCAGCAAGAAGAGGTCACCATTGCCTGAAAAATATAGTATGATTCAAAAGTTTGCACAATACTATTTCTTTCAGTAGACTGAACATGGAGCAAATGCTCCTCATATACAGACACAGCATTTTATGAAATCTCAAAATACTTTCTTCCTATGTTCTGGACAGATTCAGGTTGAGTCTCTGTCCAAATGATGGAAAACTGATGTTTGGCAAACAAATGAGGGGGCACATATGGTTATCGGCAGGAGAGTTTAAATGGGAACTGGTTTCACTCTTTGTTTAAGCCTGGTTTCTCCCTCCATTTCAAATGTTTGTTTTTACCATGTACAGGGGAATTTTCCAGGCCAGGGCCTCCTGAGTGGTCACGATGGGTCAGATTCCCACCCTGCTCTATTTCTAGCCCCCTTTCATGCCCCTTTTAAAGAAATAGCCAGGAGGTGAGCTATAAACTTTTGAGAACAAACTGCAGACTCACCTCCGGGAGACCTAGCCTTGAACACCCCCGAGGAGTAGGAGACCTTGTCTAGAGCTTTTGTCCTTCATTACAGTAAGTTCTGACATAAATAAAGTTTAAAGGGGCACACATTTCCCAGAAGATTTAAAGGACATTTACTCTGTTTCTTTATAATTTTAGGAGTAAAAATTTTCACAGGTCAAAGAAAAACTATGTAACTACAGAGAGATAAGGGAGAAAAAAGCAAAAAGAAAAGAAAAATCAGAGGAATAATAATATTGATACCACTTGAAGCGAAAAACATAGCATATTATTGATTCAGTAAAGAACTCCAAATTAAGCCAACAATGTAAATACACTTGAGAGTCAAATAAATGTCAGTCAGGAGGAACAGTACAACACAAAAAAATTCACTCTTCTGGGGGCAGAGAGTAATTTTTTCTGCTGGAAGAATGACTTTAAAGCCCCAGGTCATTTGAATAAATTATGTAGCTCTTCAGGACAAGTGCAGCTTGGCTAGCAGAATTAAACAATGGTAAATCACATTAAATTAACTTTTTTCTAGTGAATACTTTCATTTATTGTGAGATTACTTAACACTAAAATTTAATGGGCCAGGTTTAAAAAAAAAAGGAGGAAGTTCTCCAGAGAAATTCTCCTCTTCTAAAAATCTCGGAAAGAAAATCTTGTCTGTCTCTCTTATCCTCACACACACAGATGAAGTTTTGAAGGAAAAAAGAAATTATAAAGTACAAGTCTGGATATACGTGCCCTAGTTATAAAGGTGAGGATTAGAGGTGCAGACCATAAAATGATTAAATATATACTAGCCTTCTTTTTTAGTTTGTTTTTCGGTTATTTTAATTTTCCTCCACCCCAGCTACCTCTCTGAGTCCCTATCCAGAACAGTAGTGTTCTGGGAAGCACACTGATTGAAACCGCCCACCCTGGCCAGGCACCATAGTAACCATTTGCATGAGTTACTTTATGACAGGAGGTCCTAGTAAGGAACATGGAACTAATAAGCCACCACTAATCGGAAGAGTTCAGAAAAAGTTAAAGGAAGATCCCACATGTCTGACCACCTCCCAGAATCCTTATTGCTGGCATCCATTTTGGCTGAGCAATGAGTGGGCCACTAGGAAGGACTCTGAGTCAGAATGATTGGCCAAAGACAACCCAGAAACTAACCCCATCACCATAAAACCCGAGACTGCAAGCCATGTGGGAGAGCAGTCCTTCTGGTTTCCCTTACCCTACTGCTCTCTGCCTGGGCGACCTTTCCCAATAAAATCTCTTGCTTTGTCAGCACATGTGTCTCCTTTGAAAATTCACTTCCGAGTATTAGACAAGAGCCCACTCTCGGGCCTTGAAAGGGGTCCCCCTTCCTTCAACAGTAGCATTTCCACTTTTCCCAACTTCAACACACACACACACACACACACACACAAATACAAAGCATACCTTATTACCCACATATATACTTAACACTAATCTTTTTTTTTATTCAGTTACCATAGCGAAGCTTTATTTTAATTACCACTGGACTTTTCCAAACCTGAGGGTCCCTGAAAGGGGAGAGTTAAGAAGATTGCCTTGTCATTATGTCTTTGCAGATTATTTTTGTGCCTCTCTTTAGCTTTCAATATAATGAGAACAAGAATGTCAGGATGAAAGCAAGTGAGAAAAAAACAATAAGGATCAGAAATAGCCATCATATTGACCATTTTGTATAAGTCAGCCTAAAAAATTCAGTAAAATGACCAATATGAGTGATTGTATCACATTAACTGACTGCCTAGGCATCACAGAGAGTAAGAGGACTATTAAATCAGTTAACAAGGTGGAATCCATGCAGTGAAATGAACAGATATCTGACTCAGTACATTCCTGAGGCCAGTTGCTTCCAGTTGAACCTGATCACAGAAACATAAGGAGAGGGAAGAGTTCCAATTTCCCTTTGCCTCAAAGGCATCTGCAGGCCTGAGCATCATGTTCAGAGCAGGATCTCACAAAAGACACCCTAATTCTACCAAATAGCATCTCAATGTATGTAACCCAACTGTTGAAAAGATAAACAATTACAAATGAACATATAGTTTTGTTCACATTCAAAATATCAATTAACTGATGTGACATTTTCTCCTACTTATCTGACTAAATTGATTATATAGGGTATCACAATATGCATTCCAAAATATGCCACTTTGGCATAAGGATTATTTTGAGCTAAAGACTGTAAAGAAGCAGATATAAGGAAAGCTCTCTGTCTTCCCCCATCTGCCTAAAAGTGGGACATAAATTTGTAAATATGTCTCTGTTTCTTTTACCAGGAAGAGCAGAATTCTTAATGAATAGGAGAAAACTTTAGACTCTATCAGCCCAGAGGTGGACACCAAGAAGAATCTACATAACAAGTCTTACTAAATAATTTTTACCTTCTATTAGTTTCCCCCATATAGAGTTGACCCTTGAACAAGGCAGGGGATAGGACATCAATCCCTGGGCAGTTGGAAATCCATGTGTAACTTTACATTGGGTTCGCCATACCTGTAGTTCCATGTTGGTAGATTCAACCAACAGGGGGTCATATACAGTAATAGAATTTATTGAAAAAAATCTGCATGTAACTGGACCCTTGCATTTCAAACCTGTGTTGTTCAAGAATCAACTGTATTTATTTTCCCACAGTTTGCCACTCAAAATCTAAATCCCCTTTCCTTTGTCTTGTCACCGCTCTGCAATTTTATTGTTCTTTGTTAAGATGCTATATAAGCCCTCTGATGACTCCTTTGAGTTGAGTTACTCATGACTGAGTTCTCCTACTCAAATGCAGAATGTGTATGTTCATAAACTCTGCTTTTTTTGCTACTTAATCTTTTATCAGTGAAATTTTCTATCATAGCCACTGAACCTAAGTGGGTAATTTTTTTTTCTCCTACAATTAATTTGACTAAATTAATCCAAAATGACCAGTTAGTTAAATTGAACAAACCAACCAGTTTTCTTATCAAGTTTTAAATACCACCTTAGGTAACAAAGATGTTCTGGGGAAATGTTGCCTGGTTGGATTTCTCATAGGGGAGTAGATCAACAAATCATTAAGTTTAAAGTTTAGTCCTCAGGCTTGAGGTCCAGAAACTGAATTTTCTCATGATACCCAGGCTCTCAGCAATAAACTTGTGCCAACAAAATTCTTATAAAACTAATGTACCACCTTGACTGCTAATGTATTCCTTTATAATAGGGATATACTACTTTGCAATGACCATAAGGCTTGTGTTCCTTATCTAAAGCACTCTCTCTATCTCCTTCACAATATCAGTAAAGAAAGGAAATCAGGCTTGGTGACTACACAAATAAGACCAGGAAAACTGCTAACTGGGAGCATATTTTACTTCAGCTCTGGGAAATTCTATAGCAGGCATTATCATTCTAGAAGCAGACTGATGATTCCTCCAAACCATTCTCTCCCCTACTTTAGCCTCTCTGAACCCTAATTTCTTGTAGCCACTCAATTATTATTTTAAATATTACTATTACTGATGAAGCTATAGCCAAGTCCCTGCTCTAGGCAGCCTAGAAGACATTAAAGATCTTAATTGATTAATTAGACAAACTGTCAAAATTGAAGGATGGTGAGGGTTGCAGCAGGAGAGGAAACAATGCCCTGATGTTTGTCTACAACAAAGATAGAGGGAAAAGGTGGAATAATATATCTCCAAAACTGGCCATCAGTTCACAGAAAATAATAAAATCAAATGGATATTTGGCTTTGTTTCAGGAACTCATTTACCCCAACCTCTCCTTCAGGTCCCTAAAAGGACAGAAAAACAATGAAATGATGTACATCTTTGGATATATTTTGCCTTTTAGGCATAAAATGATTTAAGATTGAAAGATAGAGGAAGATGACAGGAAGTATGGGGGTGGAGTTCTAGGGTCTTAATTCCAAAGAAGTGAAAAACAGACTTATTATTGGAAATTCTGAGACTGCTTGAGCTTTTAGACATGTATCTTACAGATATTTGTGGGTTTTTTAATTCATTCGTTTGTTTGTTTATTTTTTCTTTTTTTGGCTTGGGGGATCTTAGTTCCCTGACCAGGGATCAAACCCGTATCCCCTGCAGTGGAAGTGCAGAGTTCTAACTACTGGATCACCAGGGAATTCCCAGTCCTACAGGTGGTGCTAGTGGTAAAGAACTTGCCTGCCAATGCACGAGACATAAGAGACACAGGTTCCATCCTTGGGCCTGGAAGATCCCCTGGAGAAGGACATGGCAACTCACTCCAGTATTCTTGCCTGGAGAATCACATGGACAGAGGAACCTGGTGGGCTACAGTCCGTAGGGTTGCAAAGAGTCAGACAGGACTGATGTGACTTAGCACACACGTACAGATATTTAGATTCATGATGTTCAACACAGATTTGTAAAATCTATAATTGGAAGTAAAATTATTATTGTAAATTATTTTCAATGTGTCCCCAAAGAAAACAGCTCATTTTCAGATATTTAGAAGTTGATAGATTTCTATACAGTTATGTTATTGCACATTATTACAATATTAACAACCATGTTTTATATTGGTCCTATTTTATATAGGTCAAAATTGAATTATTCAGCTTTATTTTTTAAAAATTGAGATATAATTCACACACCATAAAATTTACCCTTTTAAAACACACAATTCAGTGGTTTTTAGTATATTCACAAAGTTGTGCAACTATTACCACTATATAATTTCAGTAGATTTTCATCACCTCTGAAAGAAACATGATGTCCATTAGCAGTAGCTCCCCATTCCTCCCTCCCTGCCTCTATTCTCCTTTTATTTTAAGCTTAAAAAAGCGAGCTGTAGCCTAGAGATTCCAAAAGACATTGTCTAGAGGAAGAGATAACAAATCAATATGTAAATGAATGAACTTCAAGAACAAATTACATTACTATTTTCATTGTAGTTTAGTTATTTTCAATCACATTAATCCCCACAGACTGCAGTAAACACTGATTCAGTGAACATTTGCTGCTGCTGCTGCTCCTGCTGCTAAGTCGCTTCAGTCGTGTCCGACTCTGTGCGACCCCATAGACGGCAGCCCACCAAGCCATTTAGCACTGTTCATTTAAGTCTACTTCCCGTTAACTGCATACATTTTTGTTGAGTTATTTGTTCTGAACTCCCAGTCAGAAGGTTTGGCATTAATGCAAAAAACAAACATCATTTACATAGCTGCTCCTGCTGCTAAGTCGCTTCAGTCGTGTCCGACTCTGTGCGACCCCATAGACGGCAGCCCACCAAGCCATTTAGCACTGTTCATTTAAGTCTACTTCCCGTTAACTGCATACATTTTTGTTGAGTTATTTGTTCTGAACTCCCAGTCAGAAGGTTTGGCATTAATGCAAAAAACAAACATCATTTACATAGCTCCAGGGTTGATTCCATCTGAATGTTCCCAGCCTTTTTATGAAGAGAGGTCATTTTTCACTTCCCCAAACATGAAGTCCCCTGGGGTTGTTAGGGAGGTGCTGACATTAAAGAACACAAATAGAGTACAGGAAAGGGTGACAGGCATGATGCTGGGTACTAGACACGATTTTCCCATGTACTTCTCAATGATATGAGAGACCTTTATCATCCTCGTTTTATAAATGAGGAGAAATTAGGAGACTGAAATACAAAGAGGTTAAATAACTTGCTCAAGTTCAAACAGCTAGTAAATTATAGAACTGATGTTCAAACCCCAACCACTATTTCTCCTATGAAGTGAAGTGAAGTCACTCAGTCGTGTCCGACTCTTTGCGACCCCATGGACTGTAGCCTACCAGACTCCTCTATCCATGGGATTCTCCAGGCAAGAGTTCTGGAGTGGGTTGCCATTTGCTTCTCCAGGGGATCTTCTCGACCCAGGGATCGAACCNTGAAGTGAAGTCACTCAGTCGTGTCCGACTCTTTGCGACCCCATGGACTGTAGCCTACCAGACTCCTCTATCCATGGGATTCTCCAGGCAAGAGTTCTGGAGTGGGTTGCCATTTGCTTCTCCAGGGGATCTTCTCGACCCAGGGATCGAACCCGGGTCTCCAGCATTCCAGACAGATGCTTTAACCTCTGAGCCATCAGGGAAGCCCCATATCTCTTATACCATTCTGTTAAATATGAGGCACTAAATGAATTCATTTCCTCAACTCAAGGAGAATTTTTAAGCCTTCTTGGAGTCTCTGGGTAAAAGTCATTTAGAAAAATGTTTTCAAAGCAGAATAGCTCAACAAAAGCAAATAATTGGTAAATATGATAACACCCAGGGAAAATCTCACAAGAAAAATGTTGTAAAAGGAAGATTTCTTTTCCAGAATCTTAAAGTAAATGCCTGTAGCTAAGATGAAGTCAGTAAAGCGAAAAGATCTTGAATTGCAACAGTTTAGTTCTTTGTTTATATAATTTAATTGACTATACAGATCTCTTCAGAGTATTGGAAAAGCTTTTAAAAAGAAATCTAAAACTGTAAAATATATAAAATAAAAGAACAGTGCAGATACACCTTGTCCTATACTTTCCAAATGAATTTGTTTTTTAGTCAGGTTGAAAATTTCTAAGTTTCTATTAATATTTTTCCCCTTGAAATTTTGCCAAATACTCTGAGAAGTTCCAGGCCCTACAGGCACTCCTATGTAAGTCTTGGTATCCTAAGATACTAATAGCTGTCTCTTATACACATCTGGATCAAACCCGTATCCCCTGCAGTGGAAGTGCAGAGTCNGTTTCTATTAATATTTTTCCCCTTGAAATTTTGCCAAATACTCTGAGAAGTTCCAGGCCCTACAGGCACTCCTATGTAAGTCTTGGTATCCTAAGATACTAATAGAGTTAGAGAAATGTGAGCTCCATTAAATATTGGGATAGGTAGTTGTAAAGAGTTGGACACAACTTAGTGACTAAATACCAAAAAAAAAAAAAAAAAAAAACCCACAAAACCTAATAATGCCTTTCCTTTGCACAAGACAGACAGTGATTCTAGGCAGAAAGGACAGGTGAAGACGCAGGTGAGGAACATCCAAGTTCATTGCTTCAGCTATTGAAAAGTAGATCTTTGAGAATATTTCAGTGATTTGGGCCAGTAGATTAATTATTGTAGTTCTGTGCTTGTTTGAAAGTTCAAGCACAGAAGCTAGAGTTCTTCTCTCTTTGGAAGGGAGAATAAAGGGATGAAACGATGATCTCCTCTGCCAGCCAACTGGGCCAAATAGGGTCAGTACTGGAAAAGTTGGATTCAATATTTTATAATGCTAACCCTCTGTGTGCTCATGTAGGATACTGTTACATTATCCACAGCAATTTTATAGTCTGAGCTTCATTAAAATACTCACTTTCTTTCTTTTAAAAAAATTATTTATTTATTTATTTTTAAACTTTACAATATTGAATTTAAAATACTCATTCTTTCAACAAACATTTCCTCAAGGCCTAGCATGTACTAGTGCTTAGGCCAAGTACTGGAACCTCAGAGATAAATTAAAATTGCCCCCTAGTTTCAGGAACTTCCCATCTAATTTATCACAAAGAATAAATGTTTTTTAACAATTTTTGTTCTTTCTGACTTTGTGAATATGAATAAGCCCTAGAGGGAGTTCTTTGGATAAGGAGATGAGCAAAGAGGGAAAAAATGAGGTTCACCTGTCCTCTGGAGTGTTTTCTACTAGGAGAGGGAAGTGAAAGAAGAATCTTTCAGAATGCACAGTAGACTGGTGGGTATTGGGAGACTGATGCTGGTTCTATATTGCCACTTATCACTGGCAGAGTCCAATCCCTTCCTCTCCCTCTCTGTCATCCACTTCCTTTTCATTGCCCTTCCTCTTCCTCTCTTTCAGCAATTCATCTTTGCATTGTGTCCTTTTTTACTATTTTTGTAACTTGTGTTAGACTGAAATGACAAATGTATTTTTCCATGTTACATATTCAAAGTGATAGGCACACCATGGCCATCACTGATCTCAAGGACCAGACAGTTCAAAAGGTTAGATAAACAACATATGGATCATGTGGACAGATCAAGGTAATAAAGTGACTATCACAGAGGCTGATCTAGAAGGAACAGTACTGTGTGCTTTACATTTATAGGACATTCCAAATAGACATACAACTGCTGATGACAGATTAAAAATAAATTGAATAAATTGAATAAAGAGGGTTTTTGAAACATGTTATATCAAATACACTTTTAAAAGATTTTGAATGCATCAATCTATTTTCACCCACATTTTGTCATATAGTACAGTAGTGAAAACACAAGCCCTGGAGTAAGATGAACCTAGGTTTGATCCTTGTTTTACCATTTACTAGCTGTGTTGATGATGCCATTCAACCATCTCATCTTCTGTCAGCCCGTTCTCCTCCTACCCTCAATCTTTCCGAGCATCAGAGTCCTTTTCAGTGAATGGGCTCTTTGTATCAGTTGGCCAAAATATTGGAGCTTCAGCATCAGTCCTTCCAATTAATATTGAGGGCTGATTTCCTTTAGGATGGACTGTTTGGATCTCCTTGCTGTCCAAGGGATTCTGAAGAATCTTCTCCAACATCACAGCTCAAAAGCATCAATGTTTCAGTGCTCAGCTTTCTTTATGGTCCAAATCTCATATCCATATATGACTACTGGAAAAACCATAGCTTTAACTAGAGGGACCTTTGTCAGGAAAGTGATGTCTCTGCTTTTTAATACACTGTCTAGTTTTGTCATAGCTTTTCTTCCAAGGAACAAGCGTCTTTTAATTTCATGGCTGCTGTCACCATCTGCAGTGATTGTGGAGCCCAAGAAAATAAAATTTGCCACTGTTTCTACTTTTTCTTCATCTATTTGCATGAAGTGATGGGACAGGATGCCATAATCTTAGTTTTATAAATGTTGAATTTTAAGCCAGCTTTTATATTCTTGTCTTTCACCGCCATCAAGAGGCTCCATAGTTCCTCTTCATTTTCTGCCATTAGAGTGGCATCATCTTCATATCTGAGGTTGTTGATATTTCTCCCAGCAATCTTGATTCCAGCTTGTGTTTCTTCCAGCCCAGTGTTTCACATGATGTACTCTGCATAGAAATTAAATAAGCAGGGTGACAATATACAGACTTAATGAACTCCTTTCTCAATTTTGAACCAGTCTGTTGTTCCATGTCTATCTGGTTTTAACTTTTGATTCTTGACCANTCTCCCAGCAATCTTGATTCCAGCTTGTGTTTCTTCCAGCCCAGTGTTTCACATGATGTACTCTGCATAGAAATTAAATAAGCAGGGTGACAATATACAGACTTAATGAACTCCTTTCTCAATTTTGAACCAGTCTGTTGTTCCATGTCTATCTGGTTTTAACTTTTGATTCTTGACCAGGTTTCTCAGGAGTTAGATAAGGTGGTCTGGTATTCCCATCTCTTTAAGAAATTTCCACAGTTTGTTGTGATCCACTAGCTGTGTTATCTTGGATAACTTACTTTGTATCCCTGAGTTCCAGTTTCTTTGTCTGGGATATTGTAAGGATTAAATGAAGTAATATATATATAGCATTTAGTATGGTACCTAGAATATAGTATATATATATATAATATATATATATATATATACACACACATATATATATATACACTACATAGACAATAGTATATTCAATTAATATTTACTATTTTGATTAAACTACTGTTATTATTCCTCACAAGCAAGTCAAATAGTTGTGCACTATATTATTCTGTGTTTTCATTTTATACCAAAACAAGATAAATGTAGTTTTGCATAAGGCAGATAGCAGCATAAATAAAATGTTTTCTGGAGATTAAGTGACTTATGTTCTTGTTTCTACAAATATAACATAGACAGAATAACAGTACTTCCTCATAGGTAGTTGTGAGGATCCTAAGAAACAACATATGTGCAGAGTACACAGAGCAGGTACCTACGTGGTAACATTCATGTGCATTTTTGCTGTTGTTGCTGCTATGATGATGTTTAAAGTTAATAACTATTATTATTAACCATATTCATTACTATTATTATTAATGATTGTCTAAAACTGCCTAAACTGTTTCTGGTCATGTGCTTTGACCTCTAAACAAAGTAATAAACTAAAGTGTAGCCTAGTAATGACTAATGAAGAATTTAGAATGAAAGGCACAGCTTATGTAGACAATATATAAATAAATGTCAGATCATATCACTCTGTTCAAAACTTCCCAATGGCTTCTCCTCTCTCAACATGGCTTACAAGGCCTCACATGATATAATCTGCACCACCCCCCAACTTCCATATGCATCATCATCACCATTACTTCTAAGACCTCAGCACCTACATCTTTCTGCCAGTTTATTCCACCCAGTCACACTGACTTCCTTGATATATTAATACCTAGTCCCCAAGTGTATTTTGCACTCAAGATTGCCACAAGTACTATCCCTACTATGAGACATTCTCTTTATCCAGAGAGCCATGTGACCTACTCCCTCACTTCTCTTACATCTCTGCTCAAATGTCATCTTACTATAGAAACTTTCCCATTCGTCCTTCCATACCCTGTTTATTTTAAAAAAATTTTATTTATTTGGCTATACTGGATCTTAGTTGCTGCATGCAGTATCTTCATTGTAGTATGCAGTATCTTTTTCATTGTTGTTGTGGTGGTATGTGGGTCTAGTTCACTGATCAAGTATCGAATCTGGGCCCCCCTGCATTGAGTGTGTGGAATCTTTGCCACTGGAACACCAAGGAAGTCCCATACCCTGCTTTGTCTTACATTATAGTCCCTATCACCATCTGACATAGCATACACACACACACACACACACACACACACACACAC
>SJYX01022439.1:0-26051 GCA_006410675.1 Oreotragus oreotragus
TAATATTCCTAGTAAATCCATTCTGAGAAAAACTAAGCAAGGGCATTCTCTATGGCATTCAGTTCAGTTAAGTCACTCATTCCTGTCCAACTCTTTGAGACCCCATGGACTGCAGCACAGAGGGCTTCCCTGTCCATCACCAACTCCTGGAGCTTACTCAAACTCATGTCCATTGAGTTCTTGATGCCATCCAACCATCTCATCCTCTGTCATCCCGTTCTCCTTCTGCCTTCAATCTTTCCCAGTATCAGGGTCTTTTTCAGTGAGTCAGTTTTTCACACCAGGTGGCCAAAGATTTGGAGTTACAGCTTCAGCATCAGTTTTTCCATTGAATATTTAGGACTGATTTCCTTTAGGATGGACTGGGTGGATCTCTTTGAAGTCCAAGGGACTCTCAAGAGTTTTCCCCAATACCTCAGGTCAAAAGCATCAATTCTTCAGTGCTCACCTTTCTTTACAGTCCAACTCTCACATACATACATGACTACTGGAAAAATCATAGATTTAATTAGATGAACCTTTGTTGGCAAAGTAATGTCTCTGATTTTTAAAATGCTGTCTAGGTTGGTCATAGATTTTCTTCCAAGAAGCAAGGATCTTTTAATTTCATGGCTGCAGTCACCATCTGCAGTGATTTTGAAGCAAAAGAAAATAAAGTCTGTCACAGTTTCCACTGTTGCCCCATCTATTTGCCATGAAGTGATGGAGCAAGATGCCATTATCTTAGATTTCTGAATGTTGAACTTTAAGCCAGCATTTTTACTTTCCTCTTTCACTTTCATCAAGAGGCTTTTTAGTTCTTCGCTTTGTGCCATAAGGGTAGCTCATCTGCGTATTNAACCCTGGGATTTCTTTGGAAGGAATGATGCTAAAGCTGAAACTCCAGTACTTTGGCCACCTCATATGAAGAGTTGACTCATTGGAAAAGACTCTGATGCTGGGAGGGATTGGGGGTGGGAGGAGAAGGGGACGACAGAGGATGAGATGGCTGGATGGCATCACTGACTCGATGGACGTGAGTCTGAGTGAACTCCGGGAGATGGTGATGGACAGGGAGGCCAGGCGTGCTGTGATTCGTGGGGTCGCAAAGAGTCGGACACGACTGAGTGACTGAACTGAACTGAACAGGTATATAACTCAGATACTATCATTTGGGGGTTTTCCTGATTGCTCAAAGAATCCTCCTTCCAATGCAGGAGACGTGGGTTCAGTCCCTGGGTTGGGAAGATCCTCTGGAGGAGGAGGAATTGGCAACCCACTCCAGGATTCTTGCCAGGAAACTTCCATGGACTGGAGGAGCCTGGTGGGCTACAGTCCGTGGGGTCGCAGAGTCGGATGTGACTGAACACACACGCGCACTATCGTTTAGTGTTTCAGTAATGCAGTCAACCTATGAAAGACTTGAAGATGTCTTTCTTGGGTGTGTGCAGGCAAGATCACACCCCTCCAAACCAGCCTGCTGGACAGGTTTGTCCATCCAAAGGACAGCTGGCCCTGACCTTTGCTGTGGTCTACTCCTAAGACCTGAAGGGTGGTCTGAAGGCTGAGAAGCTGAGAAGTCTTCCTGGAGAGGGAATGCTTGGATGATCAAGGATGGGAAGAAAGGAGAGCATCTTCCATGGATTCCTATTTCACGGCTGATTAGAGGGGTGGGTATCTCACTCCTGTAAGCCATGTCACTTGCAATAATTTTACTTCTAGTTAGAGCAATCTCCAGGCTGAGTCTTGGGCAGTAAGACTCTGCTTTCCCCCCTCTTACATAACAGAGTCTGTCCCTAATATGTGTTCTGTGTCATGAAGCTCCTTTTCCCCTTTCTGGATTACTTAAAGCACCTGATCAATTTTCAATTCGCTTATGAAGTCCAAGGGCTTCCCTGATAGCTCAGTTGGTAAAGTATCTGCCTGTAATGCAGGAGACCCTGGTTCGAGTCTTGGGTCAGGAAGATCCTCTGAAGAAGGGATAGGCTACCCACTCCAGTATTCTGGCCTGGAGAATTTCATGGACTGTATGTGTAGTTCCTGGGGTCATATGAAGTCCAAAGAGGCAACTGTGTTGAAAATTAGCAATTTTAATCAATGGTGAAAGCACCTCTTTTTTTGTTGTTGTTGTTTGTTTTAACAAAGAGGGTTACTGCAGAATGAATCTTCACAAACAGTGCTTTATTTGGTCACAGGATCCATGGTCCACTATGAGGATGGGAGAACTTTATTGGATGCTAATCTAACATCTAAAATTATATTTGTCTGCTCTTCTTTCTTGCCATTTATGGTGAAAAATCTGAAGCCAGAGCACCGTAAATGTTTTGCTTCTCATTCCTAGTCCCATCCCAATTTCATTTTCTTGCAATGAGAGGAGGGGTTGGAAGATAATTAGCAATGTTCTTCTCCCACGTTTAACAACATCTCTGCTTACTGTGTTCTATGTTACTGCTTACTCTGAAAAATTCAGTATGTAACTTGAATGTTGTTTCAGGCTTTTCTAAGTTTTGTGTGTTTCTGGGGCATTACTAATGCAGAAAAAACTATTATGAAAGAAAATGCAGAAAAAACTATTATGAAAGAGACTTTAGGATAAAAGCACAATCCCCTCTAGGAAACCACTTCACTAAAATGCCGTTGTTAAGGGGTGGGGTGCTAGAAGCAGAAGGAACGTTAGACAGTGACTTAGAAATATCAACATTTGGTGTCAAGGCATTAATCCCTTTATACCTGGTGATCTGTAGGGTGAATGGAACCATGTTAATCATTGGGAGCTTTATATTAATGTTCTCTTGTACTATCTAATTTGCGTCAGTTCAGTGCGTGCATGCGTGCTTAGTCACTTCAGTCGTGTCCGACACTTTGTGACCCCATGGACTGCAGCCCACCAGGCTCCTCGGTCCATGGGATTTTCCAAGCTAGAGTACTGGAGTGGGTTGCCATTTCCTTCTCCACATCAATTCAGTATTAGATTTAATTGCATTGTTTGCATTTATTCTTTCGACACCAGGGACATGAGTCAACTATAACCTTTATTATCTCTTCTGGTGAAGTTAGCCCCATTGGTAATGGGTAAATATTTTGGAAAAGACTGTCTCCCCACTCCCTCTTTTTTGGGGTGCCAGGCAAAATATTGCATTACATGAACTCACTCTTCATGTTCTTCCTGTTCTCACTTATTCTGTGTTTCCCTTGACCCAGTCCAGTTGCTAGAGGCTTATGCTCCTAGAATAGACACCTGATAAGTGAGTTCACATCCTGCTGTTGGTGGCTTTAAGATGCTGATATTCCTGGGAGTGTTTTAAGGAGACTCCATGCTTGGCATAACACTTATCTAAAGGAACCAATTTCTAATGGTAGATTTTCTGGCCCTAGGGCAGTTACAAAGAGAAGGCAATGGCACCTCACTCTGGTACTCTTGCTTGGAAAACCCCATGGATGGAGGAGCCTTGTGGGCTGCAGTCCATGCGGTCGCTGAGTCAGACACGACTGAGCGACTTCACTTTCACTCTTCACTTTCATACATTGGAGAAGGAAATGGCAACCCACTCCAGTATTCTTGCCTTGAGAATCCCAGGGAGCCTAGTGGGCTGCTGTCTATGGGGTCACACAGAGTCGGACACGACTGAAGAGACTTAGCAGCAGCAGCAGTAGCAGGGCAGCTACACAGAGAGAAATTTTTTGAGCAGTTTTGTCTTTCTAGGGTCCCTCAAGTTCTGCCAATTTCACTTACAAATAAGACTGCTCATGGATATGGGGACAACATCCTTTGGGGATTTTAATACATACTTCTTGTGACTCCTATTAAAGATGGAATTTTCCATGGAAGCAGTACCTCAAGGGTCTCTTTGTTTAAGACAAATGTAATGAAAGGATCTTTCCACTTCTCACTGTGGATATTTGTGGTGCAAATGTCAGGCACTTCCTGCTGTGCTGAGATGACCCTTTCCTGATGTATCTCCTGGGTAAGGGCTCATGCTAGGAGAGAATCTGGACTTTGCTGAGGGGTACACGGCCCACAAGTCACCCCTGGGAAGATGCAGGTCCTGAGGCAGGAAACCAGAGTCTGGAAGTCTGGCCTTTGGTCTCTCTGGGCCTCAGTTCTGTGAGACTGGGCTTGCAGGGACTGGAGAGCACCTCAGTCAGGGACTGCTTGCCTCTCCTCCATTTAGTTGGTTTTTGTACTCAGCCTAGACTCTTTGCTGATATTTACTTTCCTTTCTGTTTGCTGAGGCACTTTCTCCTTTCACCCTGGGCTGCTCAATCAGAAGTTACAACTAAGACCTGGGAAAATGAGTCGAAAAGGGGGCTAGAGTAAACTCCGGAGTGCTGCTGGTAGGATAGCTGCCCATGTGTTCAGTCCAGGTGCCAGAACATGAACTTGTCTCACATGGTGCTGTTTCAGGAGAAACGTAGCCCCTCTCACTGCTTTCATCACGAATGACTTTTTCTTGATACCCAGTAGTCTGTCTGCCTTCAGGTTACAGCACAGGCAGACGGGCGGGAATTTTCACAAGGTGGTGGCTTATTATACAGATTCCTAACCCTGGAACCACCTGTTCAGCACTCTGATTCCAGAGTCTTTTTTAGTCCACAGGGAAAGACTTCCCAGGCTTGGACCCAATCCTTTCAGGCCTGGAACTGAACATTTTTTAATTTTTAAAAATGTATATATATTTGACTGTGCCACACAGCATGTGGGATCTTAGTTTCTTGATCAAGAATTGAACCCTCGCCCCTTGCATTGAAAGTGCAGTTTTTAACCACTAGACTGCCAGAAAAGTCCCTGGAACTGAGCATTTTCTACTTCAATCCCTTTTCTGATCCATTTTGAGTAGAAACTCTACTAGGATATAGCGGATCCTTTTATTTGCTCAAAATCTTCCTCCTTGAGTATGTCCCTCCCCCTGAAAAATATTTCACCAGTCCCTTGAGGCCCCATTTGGATCCTGCTCTTCCATGGAGCCATCCCAGGTCTTTCCCTCCCCAGAACTCAAAGCACTGTTTCCCCAGTGATTTGGCAACGAATCACACACATGCCCGATGACTTTCTCCAATAATCGCTTAATGGTGAGCATGATACCCATTTCACGTTTTCAGCATCACTAATTTTGATGTACGGCAGACATCTCTGTCTTCGTGATGAGTCTCTGAAATATTAACTCTATTTTGCATAGTGGTCTTGATTTGGGCAGATTTTTAAAACCTATCACCCGCTTCAATCTGCTTCCCACAAAGGAAATTTGGCTAACCTTCAAAGGATGAAAATTATTGACCTCCCTTAAAAGCCAGTGGAAGTAAATTCTCTATCAGAGTATCTGAAGCAAAATGGAAGATAATTAAATGCAGCGCATTAGTTGTAAAACAGATCTCACTGTGTTGTACATCACTTCATAAAATAAGCATACTTCTCATTCTTCCACACTATTTCCTTTACAGCACTTTACCACAGAATAACGACTCCTGACAACTCAAGTAAGAAATGCTTAGGCCTACTTTCTGATAAGCACTTGCTCTAAAAATAAGGTGAAAATTAAACATTCTCAGGAAGGAAAGGCTGGCTGGATAAGATGGTATGCCATCAGAATAAAGCATGTGACATTCCAGGTATAGTCAGATGAAACAAACATATCTTAAAAACCTACAAGGGAAACCCTCTTCTTTAGAGAATAAACATATTGCTTTCTCAGAACCAACACACTGAATATGTACAAGTATAGTTTTGAGTTGCATGGTGTTATTGAGTCCCATACAGTCAAATGAACCAGAAGGCTACCCATATGGGTCAGCAGTAGCTTTTCACTTGGTATCTGCAAACAAAAAACTTTATTTTGCTGAATCTGATGCAAAAATATGGGTGGAGACAGGGCAACACCCAGTAACCCTATTTATATGACTGACTGACTTCTGTAAGAAAAAACAAGTTCAGTCACTGATATTTATCTGATAGACTCATTCTAAAGTCTGAGTATCATCTTTATTAGACCTGCTAAATTTTGGACTAGGTTGGGAATGTCCTTTCCAAGGGAGAAACTCTTATTGGAGAGAAACCATCATGTTAACTTGTTCTGCTGTATTGATATATTTTGTAGTAAAATTGAGTGTCATCAAGTGCCACATTAAGAGGATCAGAACCATCATCTGAAGTACAATTTTCTTTTCTGTTTCAAAATATTTATCAAGTTAACTCATGGACTTAGGAAATTCCTCCTTGCCATGATTTCATGTGTTTTCATGGGGAGACTTGAGAAAAAATGGTTACTTTCAGTGACATAAAAAAGGAATAGACCATGACTCTGGAAACCCTTTATATTCAACCAATTTATTCTTTTGTTTGGGACTCTGACTCACTGAAATGTGATACTCAATGACTTTACATTTGTGAAGACCTAAGTACCTTGATATTTTATCTTTTTCAGCAGGTAATTTTAGGTACAAATAATCTCTCGTTCTTACCTACTCAAAGGGAAGAAACTTGACTGCTACAATACCAAGGGTATCTAATCTGTACAAATTGCATGGTCTTTTTTTCTGGTTGTTGGGTCACTGGGGGCTCACATTCTGGATCTGCAAATAAACTGTATCTTGGTAAATTAGGATAAAAATGGCAGAATGGTCACTGGCTGAGAACATCAATTCAGCTCTCAGCAGGTGCAAGTAGGAAGAGCCTTTTTGCAGAAAACTTCCACCAGCCCTGCACCTGCTCCCTAGAGATGGAACCGAGTATTAGAAGGGCTGCCACAGGAGAAATGACTCAACAATACGGTTCAAAAGCCGGATGTGGCTGTTTCCTTTCTTACAGGGGTGTGTTTGTTGCCATCTCAATGGTATCTAACCTAATGGGAGGGACCATATGTGAAAGGGCTCAGGGAAGTCTGCTGCTGCTAAGTCGCTTCAGTCCTGTCCGACTCTGCGACCCCATAGACGGCAGCCTACCAGGTTCCTCTGTCCCTGGGATTCCCCAGGCAAGAATACTGGAGTGGGTTGCCATTTCCTTCTCCACAGATAAAGTCTAGCGGGTGCATTATTGCTTAGATTCTATACACAAACCCAACCCCGGCAGAGCTGTCCTCTCTACCTGTCACAGAGGGAGCAGAGGAAATGCAGAGATGTTCCTTGTCATTTCACCTAGGAGTTTAATCTGCAGATGGAGAGTAAAATGAGAATATGATCAGTAAAAAAATTAAGATGTGTTCAAAGAGTCTGCTTAAAAGTGATGAGATATATTGGACTCTTGCTCATGCATAAAATTTAGAAGAGGCTGGGAAGTCTCTGTGTGGAACTTGAACCATGAGTGCATGTGGTGTAGCAGAAAAAGAACACTGGAAAATTGTGAGGTAGAATTACAGCAGGGAAATTACGGCAAGAACTCTGCACTGAGTTGCCTCTTCTACTGTGTTTCACCTCTAACTCAAAGATTATTTCAGCTAACCAGATGACAGAATTGCAACAATTTCAGACATGGTGAGAGACTCGCTGAAGGGTTTGGAAGCAGTAGTCATTTCAGGGATACATTTCAAGGAGAAATGAAAGTTTTTGTGTGCAAGTGTTTGTCTTGGAGGGGGAAAGGGTGGTTGCAAGGACAGGAATCGATGTGTACATTTCCTGTTCCTGTTTCATTAACCAACATTTTCAGAGCATCTGTGTCTCTTTGGGGGCCAAGTGCTTTCTACTGCCCTCTTTTCGGCCTCCTTAATCCTGTCTTTATGGCACCCGCAGCAAGGAGACATCCATATGATAGGGACAGGGTTAGGCCTGCATGAGTTTATTGTGTTAAATTTAGGTTGGAGATTCACGGAAATGAGTTTTTTGAGAGGTTGGCATCGGTGTTGCCTTAAAAAAAAAAAAAAATCATCTCACATGTTCAGTTTTCCTAAAATTGAAGGGCCTTGTTTCTGGATAATAATCAAAATTAATAATTACTGAGTGAGTAGAATACACCTCTTACCTCATTTAAAGCCTTGTGTACACTTTACAGAAGCAATTTTTTCTAGCCCTGGATGTCAAGAATATATAACTCTTGTCTTATGTTTTTGTTTAGTACTATAACCAAGCAAGCTGATTTTAACATTTACTCTTTATTGTGTTGTATGAAGTACCTATGTAATGCAAGTATGTACTGCACTAAAATACCCATATTTCCAAAGAACATTAGGTGGTATAGCCCACAGTCTCTGCAGAAGCATTGTGAGTAACCTGTGCCTTTACACTTTACAATCCACTGTTGGCTGCTGTGAAAAGTATAATAGATGAAGAAAAAATAATAATAAAGCTAAGTATGAGTACACTTTTCCAAACATACACATACACAGCTTACAATGGAACCCAATGGAAAAAGTCAAATGACCACATTTGACGTAGTATCTATAAAATGTAGACTTTGCAATAAAAAGCCAAAGGCACATAAAAATATATTTTAACTTTAAAAATAACTTAGTTACAGTAATACTTCGCTTGTGTCTTACCAACATGTAGCTGACAGTCAAAATTTCGCAATATAGATATAACATATAGGGATATATAAGAGCTACAAGCAAATCCCCAAAACCCATAATGTTGTTCAAATGTGGAAACAAGAGAAAAGTTTTAACACTGAAGAATTTGCTATGGTGAGCCCAAACCATATAATATAGAAAAGAGTCTAGAAAAAAAGGCGTGGGTGTTAAATAAATTTTGACTTCCTCTTGCTCAGAAAATGCCAGAGTCCTGTAAAGGTCCTTAATGTGACTGGCACAGCCCTTCATAGCTAAGTAATGCCAGCCCTGGCCAAGCCAGATTTCTCATGTGTCTGGAAACAAAAAATGTGAGCTGTACATCGGCATGGCCCACTGAAAACGGGTTCTGACTCACTTCCTCTCTTTTGCCAGGACAAGTTTTTTTTTCTTTATTCTGTTTTTGCAAACAGGGTATACCAGGTAAAAAAATATTTTGTAGGAAGGTTATTTTAGAAAACCCATCACATGACCGCAAGTATAGCCAGTGAAGCTCTCCTCTTCGTGGTTAGTTTTCTTCCATTCTGTCTTTTGGTATCTTTTACACCAAAGGTAAAGGGCCCAGCGGTGCCCTATTATTTGTTTTTATCCATGACATTCAGCTACTTCAGGCTCTACTACAAAGCCACAGTCATCAAGACAGTATGGTACTGGCACAAAGACAGAAATATAGATCAGTGGAACAAAATAGAAAGCCCAGAGATAAATCCACACACCTATGGACACCTTATCTTCGACAAAGATTAGCTAATACTTCAATTACATTCTGCTACTTTAGGGAAGGTTTTTCCAACACACCAAAAATGTATGTGTCTCATTGCCTTTTCATGGTCTTGAGTTACAGAAAATTTGTCCTTTTCTCCCCTTTGTCCATTTGGGAAACTTTTCATGAAGCCTAAATACCAATTCTAATGTCCTTGCTTTTCCATAGTTTTTCTTTTTCTTTTTTTCTGTACTCCTCAGATAGATTAAACTGTTCTCTCCTCTTTGTTTCCAATGCAATGCAAATATACTTCTGTTATAACACTTAACATATTATTAACAAAAAGCTGCAATGCAACTCATTTGGCCACAGTAGATCATGAGCTCATTTGTCTTTGTCCCATTCATCTTTGTATTTTTACAGCCTAACACAATTCTCTGTACAGGTTAGATACATTATGCATGTTTGCTGAGTTGTTAAATTAAATTTTGATCCACTGCTTTTTTCCTAAGGCTCCCATATGACTATGGTCTCTTGTTTTGTCCTTAGCATATAATATGTCGATAACATAGGGTGATAGGAGTACTTTGCACAGTAAATCTTTCAGTGTCCAGTTATTACTATAATCTTTTGCTGACTGTTACAAATGAACTTTCTTTGTTTCTTCTTCATCTTGATTTATAACTGATTTTATGTTCCAATATTGTCTGTTTCTGTGATTAGCACATTGCATCTCCATCTGCCTCTACCATCATCAATGTAATTCTTTGATTAGTAGTTGTATGTATTTTCCCATGATGCTTTTTTTTTTTTTTTTTTTTNACTGTTACAAATGAACTTTCTTTGTTTCTTCTTCATCTTGACTTATAACTGATTTTATGTTCCAATATTGTCTGTTTCTGTGATTAGCACATTGCATCTCCATCTGCCTCTACCATCATCAATGTAATTCTAGGATTAGTAGTTGTATGTATTTTCCCATGATGCTTTTTTTTTTTTTTTTTTGCTACAATATCTACAACTCTTGTAGTTGGTGACTGGAATCCAGATTTTTTTCCTTGTAGAAAATTCTTTGGAGAGTTGGAGAATTAGCCTCTTCATTCTTTAATTAATTAATTGATCGTATATTATCTAAGATTTTCCTAAGGACATGCCGTTAAATGGTATACCATGGGAGAACAAAATATGTTAATTATGGTTCAAACCTCAAGATCTCTATTAATTTTTGAGGAGCTAGCATCTGTTCATAAGTAACTTTAATAAATGATTAAATGCTACGCCATTGGTAAGAATCACAGTTTCCTGTTGATTCTGAGAAGTCAGTGTCTTTCTAAGACAATTTCCTCCATCAGACTGCAAAGACAATCACAGGTCAGCTCTGGAGATGTGTGGTGGGGACTATGTTACAGCTAACACTCAGAACTCTGGGCTGTGATCTGAGGTGCTGAAACAATTAAGGGGCCAAGTATATAGTGTTCATGTCTAGGTGAAGTGAAATATTGAATTGATGAGGGTTTTTTTTCTTTTTGTACATGTACAACTAAAGGTCCTTGTCAAATATCCCTCATAACTAGATCAAATGTCCTTAACTAGAGTTAAGGAGTAAGTCCCATGTATGTAAAACTAGAATCTTTATTTGACCAAAAGTCTTGGTTGTTGGGATTCTGTAAGATTTATTGAGTATCTTTTCATGCCTATACTTTTGTTCAACCATATGTGGACCGTGATTTCATCCCTCTTCATTGTCCAGGAAACTCCTCTTCATAGTGTAGGACTTAACCAAACAGAACATCCTCATGGAAATGTTTCATGAATCCCCAAACTGATGCAATACCTTCTCTTTGTGTTCTATTATCTTGTGTATATTTCCACTGTAAAGCTGACTACACTGGGTGTTACATGCTTTTTATTTTTCATTACAGTGTTATGAACTTCATTACATTCTACCTTTTTTGTTTTAACTTATCATCTTCCTTTCCTTCTTTCTTCCTTTATATCTTTATGCATTGCTTAAGCACTTAAGAGTCACTCAGGGTCAGGGATACAGAGGTAGAAACTGAATAGTTTTGAGCATCACTCTGGTGCAGGTGCATTGAAGGGGAATCTATAATGAATCTACAGAAAATATTTTATAAAAATAAAATGAGATATACATGAAAAAGTATAAAAATGTTTATTACCATTTATTTTCTTATTAATAAATATTCAGTTCAGTTCAGTCGCTCAGTCGTGTCTGACTCTTTGCGACCCCATGAATCACAGCACGCCAGGCCTCCCTGTCCATCACCATCTCCCGGAGTTCACTCAGACTCACATCCATCGAGTGCGTGATGCCATCCAGCCATCTCATCCTCTGTCGTCCCCTTCTCCTCCTGCCCTCAATCCCTCCCAGCATCAGAGTCTTTTCCAATGAGTCAACTCTTCGCATGAGGTGGCCAAAGTACTGGAGTTTCAGCTTTAGCATCATTCCTTCCAAAGAAATCCCAGGGTTGATCTCCTTCAGAATGGACTGGTTGGATCTCCTTGCAGTCCAAGGGATTCTCAAGAGTCTTCTCCAGTACCACAGTTCAAAAGCATCAATTCTTCAGCTCTCAGCCTTCTTCACAGTCCAACTCTCACATCCATACATGACCACTGGAAAAACCATAGCCTTGACTAGACGGGCCTTAGTCGGCAAAGTAATGTCTCTGCTTTTGAATATACTATCTAGGTTGGTCATAACTTTTCTTCCAAGGAGTAAGCATCTTCTAATTTCATGGCTAGTTACTGTTATTTTATTTCTAAGACTTTCTTCACTTGCAAATGAAGGCTATCCAGTCATAGAGTTGCTGGGAGGATTACATGAGCCAGATCTAATATATCTGTTTCTGTATCTATATATTGCTGTTGCTATTCAGTAACTCAGTTGTGTCCGACTCTGCAAACCCATGGACTGCAACACACCAGGCTTCCCTGTCCTTCACTATATATGCCACTTAGCAAATTCCTGTTGCTTGATAACTATATAATATATAATAGCACTTAATATGCTGGTTCTTAAAGAATAAGTAAAATTAAGACTGATAGGTCTGAGGGGGCCTTACTGACTGGTATTCTCTGGTCCTTGGCTCTGTTCAATGAAGCAGGGATACTTTATTTCAGGGTCTCCTTTCTGAAGCTGAATTGAAGAGTTTCATAGAGAAGAGATCTGGTAAGAATCAAAATCAGGCCCTGATTGAGCTTGGAAGTCTTGCTGTGTGGCAAAACTTTTTGGCAGCAGTCTTAACTGTTTGGTGCCAAAAATGTCTGCACCTGTCGCACCTGTGAGGTAGAAAAACACTCTAAGCACAAAGGGTGATAATGACAGGAAACAGCGAAATCTTAATCGAGAAATCTTAATTGCATGAAAGATGTTAGACAATGAGGTTGGCATCATATAATTTTGGGTTTGTGTGCAATCAGTTTCCTAGGTAGTTATTCTGCACTGGTTTACTTGCCCCTGTTCCTTAGGATATTCCATTCTGCCAGTGCTCCCAAACACAGCTTTTTTCCCCCAGTTACTTTTCTTTAACCAGCTTCTCATGTGCCTTGAGCAGGGTTATGAATGTTCCCTGAACTTTAACCTGTGTCCAGGGATTGAAGGCATAAATGCATAAGAAGTACTTATCGATGAAACTGTCAATAGCCGAGATCTTGGAGCAGATCCCATGCTCCTAGCACGGCATCCAGGGGCCTCTGCAGTCTGACCACAGGCAATCTTTCCAGCTTCATGGATGCTGTTCCGCCTCAGGATTTCTGCTGTCCTTATGTAGTCTCATCACCATTAGCTCATGACGGCCCTTGTCTCCATGACTTGGCGTATGTTTTTCCATTTGAAATGTGTTAACCTTCACCTCTTCTCAGTTTGTATCCCTGTATAATTTCTGGGGCTTGTATAATTGACAGCTTGAACCCTGAAGTCACAAACCAACTTACATTAACATTTCCTAGTGTAGAGTCTATTTAAATTAATATAACACACATTATGTAGTGTTAAAAAATATAATAAGTAATAAGTATTGTTTACTGTATGCCTGCTATATTCTAAGCTTAGAGCTAAGATATTTACAGTCCATCTATCCATGCAACATAAATTTATTGAGTGCCTGATTTAACCTTGCTTTGATATAAATGCTGAAGACAGATTTTGTCCCTCCCTTCACAAAGTTCACCAACAACACATTCTCTCACAATGCTTGGAAAGGGTATAGCCCAATAGCTGGTATATATAAGACACTCAGAAAGTAGAAATTTATTTAATATTTAATAGACCATTAATTTAATTTAATGAATTCACTTCTTTAATATTTATTAAATATCATTATTTTGAGAGAGTTTTTGGTATACACTTAGGAGGATTCAATGGCTTCTCTTTCCTTCTGCTGTAGTAATCTGTACTTGCTACTTAAAATAAGATGTTGTTAGCTTTTTGTCTGTCTCTTCCATGAGACCTGGACACTGAAAATGATACCTTATGTATATAAAACCTCTAGAACAGGAGTCTCAAATTCAGCACCACTGACGTTTGGGATGGATAATTTTTTGTTGTTGGGTGGATCAAAACTGTCCTATGGATTATAAGATATTTTGAAGCACCTCTCATTCCACCTACTAGAAGTATTAGCATCCTTTTAGTAGTGGCAAAAATGTATCCAGACATTGCTAGACATCCTCTGGGGATGTAAACCGTCCTCAGTTGAGAATCACTGTGCTTCTTAATCTAGACCTGTGGCAGTTACAGAGTAGTCAGTAGTTAAATAAGGAATACAAAGTAGTTTAAGGAATACAAACAGAGGTAGGAAGCAAGAGAGAAAAATGTCAAGTGAAAAAATTGTAAAGAGGGAGGAAGACAAAGAAGGAGGGAAAGGAAGCTAGCATTTATTAAGTCATTAAAATGTGATAGGCACTGAGCCAAGTGCATCACATTCATGGCCTCCTGCAATCCCCACCACAGGCAAATAAGATCGACCTCTTGGTACACAGACTTCCAAAATAAGGAAGTGGCAGCCCAGAGACCCGGAGTAGTAACCCAAAACCCTGTGAGCAGTAAGTGAGGGAGCCAGTATTTAACTTAGGCTGCCTGATTCTTGAGACAATCCTTCTAAAAGTAAAAAGGAAAGGAGGACAATGTAGTAAGAGTCAGAAAATAATGTGAAAAGGATAAGATTAGCACAATTCCCAAGTTACCACGGGGGTGGGGGAGTAGGGATGGAACTTCCAACAGGGATGGTAGCTCGTGGAATACAGAGACTATCATGAGAACTGGCCCTGAATTCCTGGTCTTCAAGGGCAAAACACACAGCCAGCCAGCTGTAGACTAGGTCAAGAGTGGTTTGCTCCTTGTCCTGGGCATACGGCCTCCTCTCAAAACACACTTCCTTATATTATGAAGAGCCAGTAGAATCAGACACATAACTACGTGCAGCCCGTGAATGCGTATGTGCACCATAGGCTCTATGGATCTCTGTATCTACTGTCTAAATTTTCCCATTACTTCCTACTGCTATGTTTTTTTGGAGGCACATCTTAGGACCATGTGGCCACAGGATGAATGTGTGTAGAAATATGGATGGAGCTTGAATATGTGGATGGGGGATTCACACAAGTGTCCCCAAGGCCCTCTTCATTGTGGGATGAGCCAGAGGGAGCAGAGAAAACACTAGACTGCAGATTTGGGACTGGGAGTTGTGGTTTAGAAGACATATCCGCTGAGCACTACCAGTTAGCTCAGAACTCCAAGAAGTGCAGTAGTTCTAAAATCAAGTTTGATCTTTCAGGTCAGAAGGTCAAATACCTTTAACTATGTCATTGTTTGATTTATACCTCTTAAATATTTCCATCAAATGTATGGGGTCTGTCACCTATAGCTCCCTGAGGCGCATAATGAGATTAATAAACATGAAAGACAAAAAGAGAGGAGACCCACACGTAAAGTCAGGGATGTTTGAATATTTATCCACCAGCTCTATGAGGCAGATGTCTGAGTCCAGTAGACAGCTTTAATTTTTTTTTTTCCTAAAAGGATCTGAGTCCTTCTTCATCATAGAATAAGTCCGAGTGTGGCAGGCAATTATGATTCACTAGAGAATACACAAGAAGAGGTGGCAAGAATACACATAAGAACTGTACAAAAAAGATCTTCAAGACCAAGGTAATCACGATGGTGTGATCACTCACCTAGAGCCAGACATCCTGGGATGTGAAGTCAAGTGGGCCTTAGAGCATCACTACGAACAAAGCTAGTGGAGGTGATGGAATTCCAGTTCAGCTGTTTCAAATCCTGAAAGATGATGCAGTGCAAGTGCTGCACTCAATATGCCAGCAAATGTGGAAAACTCAGCAGTGGCCACAGGACTGGAAAAGGTCAGTTTTCATTCCAGTCCTGAAGGGCAAAGTCGAAGAATGTTCAAACTACCACACAATTGCACTCATCTCACACAATAGTAAAGTAATGCTCAAAATTCTCCAAGCCAGGCTTCAGCAATACGTGAACCATGAATTTCCAGATATTCAAGTTAGTTTTAGAAAAGCCAGAGGAACCAGAGATCAAATTGCCAACATTTGCTGCATCATCAAAAAAGCAAGAGAGTTCCAGAAAAATATCTACTTCTGCTTTATTGACTATGCCAAAGCCTTTGACTGTGTGGATCACAGTAGACTGTAGGAAATTCTTCAAGAGATGGGAATACCAGACTACCTGACCTGCCTCTTGAGAAACCTGTATGCAGGTCAGGAAGCAACAGTTAGAATTGGACATGGAACAACAGACTGGTTCCAAACAGGAAAAGGAGTACGTCAAGGCTGTACATTGTAACCCTGCTTTTTCAAATTCTGTGCAGAATACATCATGAGAAATGCTGGGCTGGAAGAAACACAAGCTGGAATCAAGATTGCCAAGAGAAATATCAATAACCTCAGATACGCAGATGACACCGCCCTTATGGCAGAAAGTGAAGAAGAATTAAAGAGCCTCTTGATGAAAGTGAAAGTGGAGAGTGAAAAAGTTGGCTTAAAGCTCAACATTCAGAAAATGAAGATCATGGCATCCGATCCCATCACTTCATGGGAAATAAATGGGGAAACAGTGGAAACGGTGTCAGACTTTATCTTTTTGGGCTCCAAAATCACTGCAGATGGTGACTGCAGCCATGAAATTAATTAAAAGATTCTTACTCCTTGGAAGAAAAGTTTTGACCAACCTAGACAGCATATTAAAAAGTATATGCTTTGCCAACAAAGGTCCGTCTAGTCAAGGATATGGTTTTTCCAGTTGTCATGTATGGATGTTAGAGTTGGGCTGTGAAGAAAGCTGAGCACTGAAGAATTGATGCTTTTGAACTGTGGTGTTGGAGAAGACTCTTGAGAGTCTCTTGGACTGCAAGGAAATCCAACCACTCCATTCTGAAGGAGATCAGCCCTGGGATTTCTTTGGAGGGAATGATGCTAAAGCTGAAACTCCAGTACTTTGACCACCTCATGCGAAGAGTTGACTCATTAGAAAAGACTTTGATGCTGGGAGGGATTGGGGGCAGGAGGAGAAGGGGACGACCNGAAAGTGGAGAGTGAAAAAGTTGGCTTAAAGCTCAACATTCAGAAAATGAAGATCATGGCATCCGATCCCATCACTTCATGGGAAATAAATGGGGAAACAGTGGAAACGGTGTCAGACTTTATCTTTTTGGGCTTCAAAATCACTGCAGATGGTGACTGCAGCCATGAAATTAATTAAAAGATTCTTACTCCTTGGAAGAAAAGTTTTGACCAACCTAGACAGCATATTAAAAAGTATATGCTTTGCCAACAAAGGTCCGTCTAGTCAAGGATATGGTTTTTCCAGTTGTCATGTATGGATGTTAGAGTTGGGCTGTGAAGAAAGCTGAGCACTGAAGAATTGATGCTTTTGAACTGTGGTGTTGGAGAAGACTCTTGAGAGTCTCTTGGACTGCAAGGAAATCCAACCACTCCATTCTGAAGGAGATCAGCCCTGGGATTTCTTTGGAGGGAATGATGCTAAAGCTGAAACTCCAGTACTTTGACCACCTCATGCGAAGAGTTGACTCATTAGAAAAGACTTTGATGCTGGGAGGGATTGGGGGCAGGAGGAGAAGGGGACGACCAAGGATGAGATGGCTGGATGGCATCACTAACGCGATGGACGTGAGTCTGAGTGAACTCTAGGAGTTGGTGATGGACAGGGAGGCCTGGCGTGCTGCGATTCATGGGGTCGCAGAGTCGGACACGACTGAGCGACTGAACTGAATTGAGAGAATACACTGGTCTTAAAAGGGTGAAAAATAAGGATTCGGTAGTTTTTCTTCTGTAACGATGTGTCTTTGGTCAAGTGATGATTTCTTTCTCTGATCTTTAGTTTCTTATCCATGAGTTATATACAGGACACCTGCCTCACGATGGCCATGAGACAGACAGACTGTGTTCAGTGTTGATCACAGAGATGTCTATGCTGTAGGTTTTCAGAAGACGGCAGCTCTTTCTACTGGTTTCCATCCTCTTAGCAATGACCTTCAGTAGCTTTGATTGCATCAAGCGCCTTTCCAGAAGCACTCAGGACACAGAGAGGGGTCTGAGTTTATTTTCAATGAATATCAGTTCAGTCGTAAATAACTTTAGCAGATTATTTTCTGTTCAGAGTTAGAAGCGGATTATACATCAGCAAAGTATCTGCTCATTGTGAAGAGAAGGGGAGGGACAATGAAGACTGTGGGTGTTTAGAAATTGCTCTACAAGTTTGAATATTGAACCTCCCTTTACAAGGGTTTTTACCCAGTATAATTAATAGATACAAACAGAAAGGAAGAAGGAAGATAGAAAAGAATACAGTATATCCTGCCTAATTCATCACTGGGTGGATCTCTAACATTTACCCATCACCTCCTAAGCACATAGCATTCTGCTATGCACTTTGTATCTACCCTTTCACTCTATCTTCACAGCCAGCCAATAAAGAATGAGTCTAAATTTTGCAGATAATGCATACTAGAGAAGAACTTTACCCTAGGTCTGCTGACTCCAAAGTACCTACTTTTTCTATAATATCATATTACCCTTCAGTTGTCTCATTATAAGGGCTTCCCAGGTGGCTCAGTGGTAAAGAACCTGCCCTCAATACAGGAGACCCAAGTTTGATCCTTGTATTGGGAACATTCTCTGGAGAAGGGAAAGTCTACCCACACCAGTATTCTTGTCTGGAGAATTCCATGGACAGAGAAGCTTGATGGGCTACAATCCATGGGGTTGCAGAGTTGGACACGACTAAGCGACCAATACTCACTCACTCACTCACTTGCATTTCTAAATTATTTGATGGAACCCTTGAACTCAGGATTTAGACTCAGGTCCCTGCCATGATCCTGCCACTATAAAGCAGAGGTCATTCATGCTATTTTACTGCAAAGGTGAATGGAATGTTCTTAATCAGCATAGATTTTTACCTTATAGCCTCGGTTTTGCTTCCCATCTTAAAAGCATCAGAAAAAAATATCGGTCTTCACCCTTCCTGACAGCTGGAGAACAAGCAAGTTAAGATGGATACCTTGAGAGTTTGCATTAATAAAGGTACAATTATACTAGGCATGAAGAAGAGACATGCAGAGCAGCTTTCTGTATTTAAATGAATTGTTTTGTGATGCAAATTAGTACACTCTGCACTAATGAAGTGAATTCTTTAACTGCTTGAGTCATTTCTGGTTATCATTAAAGCATAGAAACCCCATGAAAAGAATTTACAACTGAAGATGGTGAATAAAACAAGGTGTTGAATAAAACAAACCCATTATAAGTTCACTGAATTGATGCAATTCAGCTATTGAAAAGTAAAGTTGTTAGGTTTTCAGAGTCCATATTGTAAAACAGAAATAAAAGAAATGGTCTCAGCTGAGGAAGAAACAGCTAACAACTAATGCTCTGAATTATACTGAAGCCAGTTACTAGCCAAACCTCTTTACATTTCTATCATTATTCACTTAATAATAATTCATTGAGTGTCTATATGCCACACACTAAGGCATGCACTTCAAATTCAACCCTGGATCCCTGGAGACTGCCTTCAAAAAGGACAAAGTCTAGTATGGAAGTAGATATGGAGGTTAACAAATGTGGGGGTTTTCATAATTGTTTCAGTGAAGGTGGAATGCTCTCAAAAAGCAGTGGTTCTGTGAGAGAAGATATAGTAATATCTATTTATGCCTGGGAGTGAAGCAGACTTGTTGGTTTTACTCTCAACCCTGAAGTATATGAGGTTGATAAGTGTGTGAGATTTAAGCATTTCAAAGACATAGAGTGAGGGAACTTCCTTGACAGTCCAGTGGTTAAGACTCCATACATCCAATGCAGGGGCGTGGGTTCCATACCTGGTTGAGGAACTAATATCTTGTGTAGTGTGGCCAAAAAAAGAAGCAGAATAATGATAAAGCAGGGCATGGAACCAGAAATTCCACCGAGGCTTGATCAGAGGAAGAGAGGGAGAGAGAGAGGACTAGGTGGGACCTAGAGATACAGTGAGAGAGACGTCAGCCATAGTTACAGTGGGTTGTGGATGTCATATTTTAGTTTAGCCATTTTGCTAAAGGAGCAGAGGAAACACTGAAAGATACTAAGTAGGAGAGAACTAGACCAAATTTTCTTTTCAGAAGTCTGTTTTTTGAGGACAGCCTCCAAGGGACTGTGATGCAGGCAATGAATCATAGAAGTCTTCCTCCATTGTTCTAGTGAAAATTATGTACCCACACCAAGGAAGAAGAAGGAATGGGAAAGATGGGGAGGGGATCTTGAACTGGGATGCTAAATTTTTTTTTTTTTTTAATTGCTCAAACCCGCTGAGGAGTTGTCCTTCAAAAATATTCTCAGTATCTGAAAAGTGAAGGCTTTAGAGGTCACGTAAGACACATATGCTCATGGCAACCACAGTTATTATCAGAAAATAATGGACTTTTAGTCTTTGGGCTTCTCTGGTGACACAGATGGTAAAGATCTCCCTGCAGTGCAGGAGACCCAGGTTGATCCCTGGGTTGGGAGGATCCCATCGAGAAGGGAATGGCTTCTCCAGTATTCCTGCCTGGAGAATTCCATGGACTGAGGAGCCTGGTAGGCTACAGTCCATGGGGTAGCAAATAGTTGGGCATGACTGAAAAACCAACATCGTTACATAGTTTAGATCTATAGGTGACTGAGGCTTGCAGTGTAACCTAAGTGGTTCTGTTCCTGGTTTATGTTATCAGCTTTTATTAGCTGGAGAAAGCCAAAAAAAAAAAAAAAAAAAAAAAAACCAACCCAGAGCTAATAGGATAGGTAGATAGAAAGAAAATAGATAGGTGGGTAGGTAGGTACACAGATAGACAGATTCTTAAAGAAATAGACCATATGACTGGGGGATGACAAGTCCAAAATCTGTGAGGCAAGATAGCAAGTTCCAGATTCAGATGAGAGTTGATTTTGCATTTTTGATTCTAAAGGTTAGAAACATGGGCAGAATCTGTATGTTGCAGTTTGGAGTATAAATTCCTTCTCTGAGAAACGTTTGCTCTTAAAACCTTCAACTGATTGGGTGACGTCTGCCCAAAATATGCACAGCAACTTCTTAAAGTCAATCGATTAGAAAAGTTAATTGTATATGAAAAGTATTTTTAGAGCAACATCTAGACTAATTTTTGACCAAATAACTGGTCACCATTGTCTAGCCATGTTAACACATAAAATTAACCATGATAAGCATTCAGCCTTGATTTAAAGTTGACACAGTTTTTGTGTCCTTAAGTCCAAGTTTATTATACTAAAATATTTGGATTTTACTTCACCTTAACTTTTTAACATTGCAGTTGCTATAACCCTTATAGTTTTAACTAGCTTCATTCTCTTATTCCAGATCATCCCAGTGGTTTATACCTCTGACCAAGCTCTCTTTTTGAATGGTATTATCCTTCTAAGACTTTTTAGCTTCCTAATAATTCCTTTTACAAACATCTATGGGCAAGTGTTTGTTTGTTCCTCGTCAGGTTTGTTAGGCTTGACTAAATTTATCAGATGTTTTTAAATTGACCTTGATAAGTATTTCAAGATGATCAGTCAAATTTATTGAGTTGTGTCAAATTACCAAGCTTTAGGCTAGGTGACGGAGAGAGTGAGAAAATGAAGATACTTCCTTTGCTATCAAGGAATTGTTTTTCCATCTACTGCTATTAAACTGTACTGTAGAGTCCAACAGTTCAAAGAAAAACACAGCATTCAGGGTGTGGAAAGGATTTCTGATAGAGGGACAGTCACTCATTTCTATACAGAATGTGGTGACCTGCCTATTCTAAGAATTTCTCTGGTGGCTCAGTTGATAAAGAATCCACCTGCCATGTGGGAGACCTGGGTTCAATCCCTGGATTTGGAAGATCCCCTGGAGGAGGGCATGGCAACCCAGCCTGTTCTATGCTGCTGCTACTAAGTCGCTTCAGTCGTGTCCAACTCTGTGTGACCCCAAAGACAGCAGCCCACCAGGCTCCTCTGTCCCTGGGAGTCTCCAGTCAAGAACACTGGAGTGGGTTGCCATTTCCTTCTCCAGTGCATGCATGCATGCTAAGTCGCTTCAGTCATGCCTGACTCTGGGCAACCCCATAGACGGCAGCCTACCAAGCTCCTCTGTCCACAGGATTCTCTAGGCAAGAATACCAGAGTGGGTTGCTATTTCCTTCTCTGAGTCTATTCTATGGGAGGGAAAAAATGTATACACACACACACACACACACACATACACACACACACACGTTTCCCTGCCATACTAATCAATCAATAGGCCAATGATTCTTTTCAAAAAACCCTATTGCAGAAAGTAAAAGATCTTTCTTCTTCTTTCTCAACAAATAGTTACATTTATTTCAGAGGTTGTTATGCCTACAGACTGAAGGATAGAGAAGGATAAAAACACCAAGTATTGAAGTTCAACAGTACCAGTAAGTTTAGATATCTTTTGCATAGGATAAAAATGTTTTTCGGTTGTATGATTACTTTTAACCCATGGGAGTTTGAACTGAGGAGCTATCGTGTTTTGGTGATTGTAGAAGTTGCTATTAAATAACAATTTCTATTCATGAATCATTTATAATTGAGGGCAAAGATGATGACAACTGATATGTTGACTTCTCTTCAAACTTTCTTTAGAAATGATGGTGCCTGGAAGATACAAAAATATATTTTTTGCTCCCAGTCTACCTATCTCATAATAAAGATACAAATTGTTCCTGAATTGTAGACACTCATTTTCTAGGGTTTAATAATAAATTGGCAATGAGATGAGGGAATGTGTGTGATGATATGGAGAAGGCAATGGCACTTCAGTACTCTTGCCTGGCAAATCCCATGGTTGGAGGAGCCTGGTAGGCTGCAGTCCATGGGGTCGTGAAGAGTTGGACATGACTGAGCAACTTCCCTTTCACTTTTCTCTTTCATGCATTGGAGAAGGAAATGGCAACCCACTCCAGTGTTCTTGCCTGGAGAATCCCAGGGATGGGGGAGCCTGATGGGCTGCCATCTATGGGGTCGCACAGAGTCGGACACGACTGAAGTGACTTAGCAGCAGCAACAGTGTGATGATAACAACAACAAAAAAAAGCTTAAAATGTAGTTATCTCACTCCATATTTTCCAGTGGTAAAGCTCTCTCGCACCTGTGTACCATTGTTCACACAGAAGACATATCAATTTTAACCTAGTTTCATTAGAACCTGAAAGCTCCCAAGTAGCTAAATGATTTCCTCCAATTACAACAACTAATTTGACATTTATCCTTGTAAGAATCAAGTAAGGACTAATGATATTCCTTAGGACAGAAACTCTCTTATGAAATATTGATATGTTTGCAAATATCTGTTTATGAGTAGAATGACTTGTTCTTTTAGATTTGTGGAATTTTAGAACAGGAAGAGAACTCAGTTTAATCTCACATTTTTCAGCGGTGCTCAGTGCCACAAACCATGGGTGAGTGAAAAGTAAAGTTTGAGTGTCTTGTCATTTTGTTTTCAGCTATCATGGCACTTAGCATATTATGTTACTTGTCTATTTATAGCTCTGACTCACTATTATGGTCATGATTTAATTCAGGAAACAGGAAAAAAAGAAAGAGTTGCTAGGTCTTTTAAGCAGGAAGAGACTTAATATAGAAGAAGAAAATGTACTCACAAACTCATGGGCAGAACTGGGGTCGCATAAGTCAGGGGACTGCCCTTGGACTATTGAATTGAAAGACACTCCGCTGTAGCTGGCATCCAGAGCATAAGAAGCCGCGGCAGCCTTCTTTAGCTGTTTTCACAGTTACCTTTCACACATGCAAGCTAGAAGCTCAGTGCTGGTCATTAGGCATGTGCCTCCTCCATGAGACTTTAAGCTCTGTACAAACAGAGGATTGAGGCTATTTTGTTCAGAAGTAACCCCTAGTATCTATTGTATTGTGTAGTACATAGTATGCATCCAAAGAAATATGTGTTGAAATAATGAATAAAGTAATTGATGAATATATGAATAAGTGAGAAAATATAACATTAAATTGTATAAATTATCCTAGACCCAATATGACTGTGACTCTAAATTATTGTGTTTGATTCCAAAGCCTGAGACCCTTCCAGATTTACCTGGGCCTCTTCCATGTGCGTGCATGCTAAGTCACTTTAGTCATGTCCAATTCTGTGTGACCCCATGGACTGTAGCTTGCCAGCCTCCTCTGGCCATGGGGTTCTCCAGGCAAGATACTGGGGTGGGTTGCCATGCCCTTCTCCAGGGGATCTTCCCAACCCAGGGATCAAACACAAGTCTCTTACATCTCCTGCACTGGCAGGCATGTTCTTTACCCCTAGTGCCACCTAGGAAGCCCGCCTCTTCCACACTCATTTCTTATGACTTTATTGAGACACACCTCATACACTGTAAGACAGCTTTAAACAATGGTTCCTTTCTACACGTTGCCCTTCTTTATTCATTTAGAAAAATCTTGAGTATACTTTAAAGGACAGTTCAATTGTTATTTTCTAGAAAGTCTGTCTAAAGTCATAGTGCTGGGAAATGTTGCTCAAACTGTTTATTAAAATAGTTTTCTGAGAGTTTCAATAGCATCGGGTTTTGAAAGAGGGTGGGATGCTAAAAGAATCAGGTAAACCTGAAGTTGAATCCTAGTGCTTCCATCTTCAGTTTTAAGACCGTGACCAAATTTCCTCTTCTGTACTTTCTTCCTTTTAAAAAATGATGATGAAAATCAGAAAATAGGTCACTATAGGTCTCTAAAAACTTAACCATGGTGTTGGCTTACTAAATAATCCTTTAGTGGATAATCCTCTTTTCTACTCTTTCTTTAAATAGTCTTATTAGGAAAAATACTATCTTCCTCAAGCTCCTCGTTTTCCAGCTCTTTTTGGTATGATTCCCTGACCTTTCTTTTTCTGCCCTCCTCTATGTTGCCAGTACCATCCATCTCTAGGCTGCCTAAAATAGCTTCACTATGACAGCTCGCCTATGTGCTGGCTTCCCCCTGATTTGTGTACTAGAATGTCCTGGTGGCTGAAAATCCGTTGTTATATTTCCATTGCATTTGATAAGTCACAGAGAATATGCCCCCTCTGCACCTTTGATTTTAAGATCAAGGGGATATTGTCATGAAGTGAAGAATCAATGTCACAATATGAAAACCACTGGGTCAGATTTTGGAACATAAGAATGTTCTTGTTGCTGTAATTATCTATCAACACATGACAGCTAACCGATGTTCTCAGTCTGTCCATGAAATCCCTAAAGAATCAATGAAATTTTTAAGACTTCAGACACATTGTCCAAGTGTGGGGCAGATGATGACATAGATATCCGTGTTTAAAAAGACCTGATTATTTTAAGTCATGGTTATGCTTCTTGTTGTTCAGTCATGTTCGACTCTTTGTGACCACATGGACTGCAACACTCCAGGCTTCCCTGTTCTTCACTGTCTCACAAAGTATGCTCGAAGTCTTATCCATTGAGTCAGTGATGTCATCCAACCATCTCATCCCCTGTCGTCCCCTTCTTCTGCCTTTAATCTTTCCCAACATCATGGTCTTTTCCAGTGAGTCAGTTCTTCAGAGCAGGTAGCCAAAGTATTAGAGTTTCAGCTACAGTATCAATCCTTCCAGTGAATATTCAGGACTGATTTCCTTTAGGATTGATTGGTTTGATCTCCTTGGGGGTCCAAGGGATTCTCAAGAGTCTTCTCCAGCACCACACTTTGAAAGCATCCACTATTTCTTTGCATCAACAATATAAATGAATAGAGGAAAATAATTGAATGGGAAAGACTAGAGATTTCTTCAAGAAAATTAGAGATATCAAGGGGAGATATTTATGGATATATATATATATATCCCTCTCCCTCTCCCTCTTATATATATATAAGACAGGTGTATTTTTACTACATCAGTTCAGTTCAGTCGCTCAGTTGTGTCCGACTCTTTGTGACCCCATGAATCACAGCACACCAGGCCTCCCTGTCCATCACCAACTCCCAGATTTCACCCAAACCCATGTCCATTGTGTCGGTGATGCCACCCAACCATTTCATCCTCTGTCATCCCCTTCTCCTTCTGCCCTCAATCTTTCCCAACATCAGGATCTTTTCAAATGAGTCAGCTCTCTGCATCTGGTGGCCAAAGTATTAGAGTTTCAGCATCAACATCAGTCCTTCCAATGAACACCCGGGACTGATCTCCTTTAGGATGGACTAGTTGGATTTCCTTGCAGTCTAAGGGACTCTCAAGAGTATTCTCCAACACCACCTGTCTCTTATACACATCTAGATGTGTATAAGAGACAGATCACTTCATGGGAAATAAATGGGGAAACAGTGGAAAC
>SJYX01022439.1:26099-62898 GCA_006410675.1 Oreotragus oreotragus
TTCTCCAACACCACAGTTCAAAAGCATCAATTCTTCGGCACTCAGCTTTCTTCACAGTCCAACTCTCACATCCATACATGATTACTAGAAAAACCATAGCCTTGACTAGATGGATCTTTGTTGGCAAAGTAATATCCCTGCTTTTTAACATGCTGTCTAGGTTGGTCATAAATTTCCTTCCAAGGAGTAAGAATCTTTTAATTTCATGGCTGTAATCACCATCTGCAGTGATTTTGGAGCCCCCCCAAAATAAAGTCAATCATGGTTTCCATTATTTCCCCATCTATTTGCCATGAAGTGATGCAACCGGATGCCATGATCTTTGTTTTTTGAATGTTGAGCTTTAAACCAACATTTTCACTTTCCTCTTTAACTTTTATCAAGAGGCTCTTTAGTTCTTCTTCACTTTCTGCCATAAGAGTGGTGTCATCTGCAGATCTGAAGTTACTGATATTTCTCCTGGCAATCTTGATTCCAGCTTGTGCTTCTTCCAGCCCAGCATTTCTCATGATGTACTCTGCATATAAGTTTAGTAAGCAGGGTGACAATATACAGCCTTGATGTGCTCCTTTTCCTATTTGGAACCAGTCTGTTGTTCCATGTCCAGTTCTAACTGTTGCTTCCTGACCTGCATACAGGTTTCTCAAGAGGCAGGTCAGACGGTCTGGTACTCCCATCTCTTTCAGAATTTTCCACAGTTTATTGTGATCTACACAGTCAAAGGCTTTGGCATAGTCAATAAAGCAGAAATAGATCTTTTTTTGGAACTCTCTTTCTTTTTCAATATCCAGCAAATGTTGGCAATTTGATCTCTGGTTCCTCTGCCTGTTCTAAAACCAGCTTGAACATCTGAAAGTTCACAGTTCACGTATTGCTGAAGCCTGGCTTTACTACATGCTGCATTGTTTAATTGTTTCAAAGTGGTGAATTTCATGATGATTAGTCAAGGGGAAAAAGAAAAATGGGTTTGGCTGGTACTTGAAAACAAAGGCAAAGATTATCAAATACCTGTCTCAGGACATTCTTTCAAGTCTCACTTTGATCTAAATGAGCCAGTTGGGCTGGCTTTAAAACATGGCCACACTTTCTTTGCCATTCTCTCCATGGAGAGATGGGGTCTATGTGCCCCTATCCCTTGGATCTGAGCAGGCTTGCAAATGCTTTGACTAACAGAATATAGCAGAAATGATATCAAATGACTTCTGAAGCTAGGTCATATAAGACTTGGAAGCTTCTAACTTATTCACAAAAAACTTGCTTAGAATCCTGGCCCACCTTGTAAAAAGTCCAATTACCCTGATTGCACTATGCTAAGTCATCTCCAGTGTGGCTCAGATGGTATAGAATCTGCCTGCAATGCAGGATAACTGGGAAGATCCCCTGGAGAGGGTAATGGCTACCCAATCTGATATTATTGCCTGGAGAATTCTATAGACAGATCGCACAGAGTTGGACACCACTGAGTGACTAGAACTTTCACTTTCTTCATGTTAAAGATGCGACATTGTAGGCATGCCTGATAACAGCCACAGCTGAGTCTAGCCCTCCTGCCAGTACTGCCAAGCACCAGAAGTATAAATAAATCTATCTTAGACCTCTAATATCAACTCAGCTACCAGCTTCAGACTACCTAATGACACTATCAATGTCAGGAAGCCAAGAGCAAATTCTTTTTTTTTTTAAATTTTATTTTATTTTAAAGACCAAATTCTTAACTCACACAATCATGAGCAATACAGAATAGTTATTATTATCATAAGTCACTAAGTTTCAGGCTAGTTTTTCCACAGAAATGAGTAATGGAAATGCTAATCAATAAGTCATTGAAGAATTACTCCTAAGTCTACTACGTTTTGGATGTCTTGGTAACTATGAGTAAATGTAGAAGTTCCAAGAGTCTTTTATCAGGCTAAAAATAGTGATGGAAATGATGGATATGTTTATAAGAAGGACCATGAGGTGGCCATGCATGTATACCTGCTTGTGTGTGACTGTATGTATGTGTGATCACATTTCTATAATTTGAAAAGTGGAAGCCATAATGTGTCATCAGTTGTCATTATTATAGGAAGGATATCTCTGATTTCTTTTTCATATTTGCTTTGGAGGAATTAAGTAATTACATCTGTCGCTGTCCTCACATGATATATCTGCTATGAGATAGAGAAATATTAATGCTAATATTTTTATCAAGCATCACTCATCCTTTGATTCAGTATTAGTATTGCTGCTTCCATTACATAATATTTTCTTGTTGCTGGCCATCCGTTACTTATCTTTAAATATTATGGAGTACATGTCTTAGTATGTTCATTCAAGTCTCACTTTTAACAAACATTAACCCCTTTGGGTTGGTTTAAAAAAATAGTCACATTCAACTTAAATTTTCTTGCCCTAGAATGATCATACACCAAGATAGAGTATGTCAGCAATCTTTCTTCCTGTTGTTATTCATCTGTGAAAAGCAAATTTATAAATTTTTTAAATATTATTTTAAATTCCTAAAGAGGGTTTGCACTTCAGCATTTCAGTATAGTTCCCTATCTGCCCTGCCCTTAAAAGAGATTTTCTGAGCTGTGTGTTCTATTCCTACAAAATATTTTCTAAGTGAGTATGTACCGTTCCATACATGATCCCATGTTATTCTTTTTTTTTTTTAAACTGTAAATGAACAGTATGGTGCAAGTTGTCTCTGTAAGACTGTATCTACTCAGAAGGGCTAGCTTACATGAGTGTGTACAGCACCATTTGCAATTTCGATCTATAATATTGAAAATTAGTATGTTATCTGAGTACAAAGAATTTTTAGGGCAGAGAAAATACTCTGTATGATGCTATAATGATGAATGCTGTCATTATACATTTGTTCAAACACGTAGACTGAACAACTCCAAGAATGAACTCACATGTTGACTATGGACTTTGGGTGATTATGACGCATCACCAGTTATAAAAAACATACCACCCTATCAGGTGATGTTAATAATGGGGAGCAGTATGAATGTGTGGGTCTTGGGTATATGGGAAAAATCTCTCTACCTTCTACTTAATTAACATAGGAAATATATATGGAATTTATATGGAAAGTTCTTAGAGGTTCACTCCTGAGCTGACATGCTGAAATCTACTACCTATTTTATTTCATTTCACCTTTGCCTAATATACAACTATTAGCTGTATATAAACATTCAAAGATAGCAAGCAATATGGCAGAATAAATGCTGAACCAGGATAAAGAAGACGCAATTCTAATCTAAACAGTATCATTTACTAGATGTGGGATATTGATGCTATCACTGGCAAGTTTAAGAGCTTGCTTTCTTTACATACATGTGAAATGAAGATGATGCCATCCTTATGTATTTTTATGAGGTCATTGTTCTTATTTTGTCACTAAGTCACGTCTGACTCTTGTAACTCCATGGACTGTAACTGCCAGGCTCCTCTGTGCATGGGATTTCCCAGGCAAGAATACTAGATCTCCAGGGGATCTTCCTGACCCAGGGATCGAACTTGCATCTCTTGCATTGGCAGGTGGATTCTTTACCACTGAGCCTTTTATGTCCTTTTGTGAGGTCACAGGTGTCTTAAAGGAAGTGAATTTTTAAGCATAAAATACTACATAAATTATATGCACTCATAGCAGTGGTATTGTTAGCATTTTTATAGATATCTTCATTTTGACCAAATTAGCTAAATACTGTCAGTGAGCAAGAAATAAAACCAAAAACAAACAAAAGCACCATGCAATCTCTATTTAATTTAGTTTCCCATTTAAAAAATAAGATCAAACAAATGTTTGGAAAAGGGCTTGCATTGTATATTATTCACTAAATAAAATATATATTTGTTTGAGATTAAGTAATAGCACAACTTATGTTTTTAATTAACATAATCTCTATAATGATTTATCATTTTAGAAAAGCTACACCAAACTTCCATTAGAGTATGTGCTTAAAAAGAAGAGAAGCAAAGTGCCTTTAGTTTTAAAAAGAAAAGTCCTGTGTTTTATGAAGTCCTCAACTCTGGAGATTGGGAATGTGGGGTTTGGAGATTGAATCCAGGACATAGCATGTCTGTGACTTTCAGCAGGAAATATGATAATTATGTTTCAGATGGTTTGGTATATTTTCTTTACTTCTTTCTAACACCTGAATTTATTCTCTTTTATCTACTTCAATTATGACTTCTCTGGAATTTCAGACTGAGCACTATGTTATTAGGATAGCACCATACAGAAGTAGTTTGTGTGATGCATTTCTTACATGTGGACATGTTATTTTAGAAGGATAAAAAGTCATTACAGAAAAATAAGACAATGTTGAGTTACCTATATTCTGCCCTCCGTCAGCCATTCTTGCATTGCACCCTGGGAATGTTAACCCACCTAACTTTTGCTTTTTTTTTTTTTTTTATCATCCAAGAGTCTCCTTCAGTTCAGTTCAGTTCAGTTGTTCAGTCATGTCCGACTCTTTGTGACTCATGAATCGCAGCACGCCAGACCTCCCTGTCCATCACCAACTCCCAGAGTTCACTCAGACTCACGTCCATAGGCTACCCACTCCAGTATTCTGGCCTGAAGAATTCCATGGGCTATATAGTCCATGAGCTCCCAAAGAGTCAGACATGACTGAGCCACTTTCACTTTCACTTTGCTTTCTTACCTAAATGAGAAAGGATTGTAGGTTTCCCAGTGTTCGTTGCCCCTCTGATTGTGGCCCATCAAGCAGCACTGGCATGGAACAGGCCGTTCTGGCCTCTGCTCTCATCCATTCCTAAGGTCCACCTGAGCTCATTCATTCCAAATATATTCAAGGATGTACTCCCAAGACTCAGGGGCATTTTATCTCCTGTTTATTCTCCCTTTTAATATATACCATCTTTCTCTGCCATCCAGCCTTTTTTCTCTTCCCTAACCCCCATGTAACCATTTTTAATTCATTGTAATCAAACCTGTTCCCCACTGCTCACTGTGAGTTACTTTGTGCTGTTGGGCTCCAGGGTCATAGTCAGAAGTATATTTTATAAATAAATCTGCCTTTAGATTAGATTCTGCATTTATGTAGGGTTTAGGAAATTTAGGAAGGTATTATAGCTTACTAGTACGGTGATTGATTGTATAATCATGTACAAGCAATTATTAACATTTCAGATGAATGTGGTAACACAATTTAAAATACATTTGTAACTTTAGAACCTATAGATAAGATATAACTTTGTCAAACTGAAACAGTGGGATTAGAGACATTTTTGAACAGAACTTACAAATGAAAAATGATATTTTAGCAATCCATCAAATTGACTAATATAATTAATGGTTCTTAGTCTTCATAAGGCTTCCCTGGTGGCTTAGAGGGTAAAGTGTCTGCCTGCAGTGCAGAAGACCTTGGTTCGATCCTTGGGTCGGGAAGATCCCCTGGAGAAGCAAATGGCAACCCACTCCAGTACACTTGCCTGGAAATCCCATGGACAGAGAAGCCTGGTAGACTATGGTTCATGGGATCACAAAGAGTCGGAGATGACTGAGCAATAAGAATTTGTTGAACTTCTAGTTCAGTTTCAAGCCAACAGGATCATAATAGCTCTCATTTGTATACTGAAGAGTTTATCTATACTTTCTACTCTGTTACTTATTTCAAGCCAGATAATCTTTTCTAAAACTATATATTTATTTTGTAAATAGAGACATTGAGACTAAGAAAGATAAGGAAAACTGCCCAAGTCAAGCATGGATTCAAATTTTAGTTAAATTTTCTCTTGGCCCCTGAGTAGATGGATGTATTTTTCTACTGTGACATAGTTGGCAACTGTAGATTTTTTAAATTTTATGTACAAGAACATTTTTGAACCCCATGACAATGTTTAAAAATTCACCTGATCTGTACCTCTTTCTTCTAAAATGCCATTTTCACTAGGGAATGATAATATCACCTAAATGCAACCTGCCTATATAAGGGCTGTCTGCAGTTACCTTTATCTTTTGTAGATGAAGGTGATCATTCCTATGGAGTAGGAAAAATGATGAGTTAATGGAAAGAAGGAGGTGAATTCTGTCCCTGGAATTGTTCTGATATTGAATCATTTTTTATCATATGCATATGGAATTGGAGAAGTTAATATAAGCTTCTTTTCAAGTCTAATTTTCTAATCTGTGAGAGTTTATTAAACATTTTTGCCTCAAAGACTATAAAAGACTATGATAATTAGATTATCTGAAGCATATGGAAGGGCCACACCCAGTACCTAGAATAGAGTAGATTTTTGATAATTGTTAGGTCTCACTTTCCTATCTTCTTGTTCATGATGATTCCACATGTTAAGCCTTTTTGTGTCGGAGAATAATTGGTGGCACCCTTTAAGTAATTGAAGCTCTCAAAATGATAATGTATTAGCAATAATTACAACATAACAACTACTACTGTGTCTAGTATATGAAATTATAACATCATTCATTGTCTGTGTAGAACTGTTAACTTCATAAGCATAGCTCTTACTCAAAATGTAAGCTCATGTATGCTCTTTTTTGTTGCCAGAATGATGCTGTGTAATGTGTGATACTTCTAAATAGAAGGTGCTTACTTGTAAAATGTCTGGAATGTACTAAGTTCAATACTTTAATAACATCATCTCATTTATCATCATCACCATTATTATCAACATTCTTCGCCTCTTTATCATCACTTCTAGCTTGCAGAGTGTTTGCTACCTGTCAGCTCCTTTACTAAATACCTTAGATGAATTGCCTTATTAATTTCTCATCACCACCCTTATGGGGATTCTATTATTAACTTCACAGTATAAATAAGAAAAACAAGTTTTAGTGTGGTTTGACAGTGTGTTCAAGGTTACAAGTAAAGTAGTGGAGTTAGGATTTGGATTTGAGTATAGGCAGTCCTATTTAGGAGACCATGATGCCTTTATATCTTCTTTAAGCATGATGCTAAGATTTGTATTCAGTGGGAGCAATATTATAGTTTACATATTGATCAAAATTTAGGAAAAGGAGTGTGAAAGTGCTGAGCTCAGTTGTTTAATCCCACCAGATATAATAGTATCTCTGAGAGGTATATCTGGGGGACAGGCAGGTGAAGAAAATTCAAGTTCATAATGCCAGAGAGCATTTTAGTCACACAGGGTTGAGGGTTCAAAAATTCTTCAGAATAAAACTTTGGCATGCCCTAAAGTAGTTTACTTGGTGAATGTTTCAAATCTACAGTAATCCCTAGGTCATGAGATGGAGCATTTCTTTTTTAAATTGTCATAATCTCTGTTTCATGTATCTCTGTGTTTATGTATTCTGTGCTACACAATGAGATCATAAGTCCTAGGATAGGAACCAAGATTTCTGTTCTTACTGAGAGTTTTGCCCCTACTCTGTGTGAGGCATCTGACTTAATGCAAAGGAGAGAACTTTTGAATGTTGACATTGTGGGTTTTTTCCTCTGTGTGGTCCTTCCCAGAACAGACTGCATAACTGGCTAGACCTAAATGAAAATGTAGAGCCCCTTGTTTAAAAAGTATGAAGAATTTCAAGATGGAGGCAATAGCGCTTAAACCAAAAGTGGAGACCTTAGGAGCTTGGTGCTCAATAATTGCATAGATTAGCTACTCCAGAAGCCAGCTCTGGCCTTCTTCTACAGGGCTTGAAGCCAGGTTTTTATATACCCAGGAATGCATGTCTTCTTTTATTGATAAATGAGATGAAAGTTCTCTCATGTAGGAGCTATATGCTATTTTCTCTACAGTGTAGTTGACTTGGCTCATATTTTTGAATCAGAAACTCCTTAGTAAAAAGATACGATCAAGCTTCCATTCTCTCATCATCATCAATTCTAGCTCCATCATTATAATTATTTCCATTATTAATAATCACCTTTATCTTATTATATTCTATGTCCTGTATATATACTATTAATTAAGAAATCACCATGTAGTTTAATCCTAAGCAAAATATCTATGAAGTTCAATGGCTGAGACATTTGCCAAGTATCAAACATCTTTGCAAATAATAGAGCACGAGTTTCAATCCAGATATCTTAAATTCCAAGGCCTAGTATTATTCCAGCAAAATTCTATCTGATAGAAGAAAATGGTAGTGGAGAATATTAAGAGACTTCATGTTTATAATCAGATTACTCAAACATTTATTTAAAACAATAGGAGCTTCAGCCTCAGAAATGTATTATCTCTTTTATTTTTCTTATAGTTTTTTCCCCTCCCTTAAGGAATAGAACAGTTTATCCAAAAGATTTAGGACCAGATATAAAGGTGTAATGGGGCTTATAAATAAAATCCTATAAGATAATTTCTGCTTTCTTATTCCAATTGAGTAGAGAAAGGAATTAANATCTCTTTTATTTTTCTTATAGTTTTTTCCCCTCCCTTAAGGAATAGAACAATTTATCCAAAAGATTTAGGACCAGATATAAAGGTGTAATGGGGCTTATAAATAAAATCGTATAAGATAATTTCTGCTTTCTTATTCCAATTGAGTAGAGAAAGGAATTAAATATCCTTTGGGGAAGAAGGTTGAATTATTTGTTGTTTTTTCTTTGTTTTAGAACACTATTCTAGAACTCACCTCATCATACATACATGTAGCAATTCAGATGATTTTGCTTAAAATACACACATGTAGGTAATTAGAATTTCTACTTTAAAAGTTATTGTCATATGAATTGTCATTTAACAGTTATCAAAAAGTTTCCTTACTTGTATTTCTATAAAATATATTTGATTAGAATATAAGGATTAAACTTAAAGTTTATTATCTTTTACTCTGTAATAAGATGGTTTAATTTATTTGATTTTATGAACTATTCTTTTTTTCTACATAAGTCAAAAAAATACTGTTGAAATTTAAAAGTGTGATTTCAAAATTATATTAGTAAAATATTATATAGAAATATAATTTAATAGCTTTCCAATTAAATGTCTACAGAAGAAATATTCTTACTCCCTCATGCCTTCTCTAATTTGCAAAATATGTGTGACAAAATTAAATTTAGTTCTGACTTAGTTCAATTCAGTACTCTCTCTCTCTCTCTCTCACACACACACACACACACACACACACACACACACACACACACGATAAGCAAATAGCTAGATTGTCCAGATGGAAGAGAGAAGTAAAGGAATTTAAAATTGTTGAAAACTGAGGGATGCTGGTTATAAGAATTTAATTTGTTTCAACAAACTCTCCTGGATGAGCTACTGTGTCAAAGATGTGCAACCAAGCCTCTCTTTTCTAGTCACTTCTGTGGCACAGATTCTTCTTTCTAAGAAATAGCAACCTTATATTTCCTTATCAGTAACCTTATCATTGTCTATCTTCTCTATAAAATGAAAGATTTATGTGTATCGGGGGAGAATGATAGAATTTTTCATGCTTAAATATATATGTAATATTAAATATGTTTAAATATATATTTAAGCAAACACTATATTTTTCACTGTAACTCTTCCTATGATATCTGTAAATATCTCATCTTTAAGTGTTAGTCACTCAGTCGTGTCTGACTCCTTGCTACCCCATGAACTGTAAGTTAACTACTAGTGAGGTCGAGTATTTCTTAATATTCTTATTGTGAGTACAGGCTTTCCCTTTGATAAATTACCTATTTTTAGTTATTTGATTATTTTTATATTTCAACTTTTTCTAATTTGCAGATATTTCTTAGATGTTCTAGATATTAATATTTTGGTTACTGAAGATACAGATATCAATTCACAATAAGTAATCTAGCTCTTTACTCTGTATATCCCACTGCTTTTAATTCTATAAGATTTACATTTCACATGTAAGGCATTAACCTTCTGGAGTTAATGTATGTGAATAGCGAGAGCTAGCACTCTGTGATGACCTGGAGTGGTGGGATAGGAAAGGGGAGGGGGACTCAAGAGGGAGAGAATATATATGTATAATTATGACTGATTAGCATTGTTGCACAGCAGAAACCTTTGTAAAAGAACTATCCTGCAATCACAAAAGGAATAGGGATCTAATTAATTTTTCCACCTGTAAAGACAAAAAAGTACAATGGATAACATAAAAGAATCTGTAGCTAAACCATTGAGTTTATATCCTGACTCTGCTCCCAAGTAGAGTGGATTTCTGATAAGAAAAGGATGAATTCTGTCCATGGGGATTAGGACTGTGCCACTGAGGAGGGAACCTTTGAGGAGGCCTTGAGAGTATGAATACAATTTCACTTCAGAAGTTTTGAAAAGAATTAGTTTTGACAGCAGCACTCTTAACACCTCAGTGACTGAGTAACCTCACTAGCCTTGTTGTATTTAACTAGAAAAATAACTTTGCAAAGTTGAGTAAGGGGATGTTGTTATTATTGAAGTATCCTTGTTTTACAGTGTCGTGTTAGTTTGGGGTATATATCAAAGTGCTTCAGATTATTTTCCATAAAAAATAATAACTTTCAATGCCTTAATTTCCTCATCTGTAAAATACAAGTAATAATAATGTCCAGCTTAATGGACTCTTTTATCAAAAAGCTTGGTACATTTAAAGTGTTTGGATCATTGTCTGATACATTTTGAACACTGCATATCATCATTATCTTCATCATTATTATTAAACAATATGCCATTATTTTCAACACTTTTTATAAAATGACTCATTTATTTTTTTCAACACTAATGCACTGCTTCTAGATGTCAACCCATTGTGAACTAAATTTCCAAATACACATAGGTCACTTGCTGGACCTACATCCTATCCCACTGGTTTATTTCTTATTTGCTTCAGTGTATCCCATTAATTGAATTTGATGTGATTCTATGTATCTTAATAACTGGTAAATGAGAGCCCTCAATGATATTATTTTTCAAATTGTCTTAGCTTTTGGAATATTGGAACACTGTGATTATCCATAAATTTTAATTATTAATTTTAAAACTTCTGGGTATTTTACTAAATAAAATAATTTTTGAATTATCACTTAATTTAAAGAGAATTGAAGTCTTTACAATATGGTCACTATACTTGTTGTGAAATAATTCTCAGTAGACTTGTATTTTGCATAATGTCCTTTATCAGTTCATTTTCAGTTCAGTCACTCAGTCATGTCCGACTCTTTGCAACCCCATGAATCACAGCACGCCAGGCCTCCCTGTCCATCACCAACTCCCAGAGTTCACTCAGACTCACGTCCATCGAGTCAGTGATGCCATCCAGCCATCTCATCCTCAGTCATCCCCTTCTCCTCCTGCCCCCAATCCCTCCCAGCATCAGTCTTTTCCAATGAGTCAACTCTTCGCGTGAGGTGGCCAAAGTATTGGAGTTTCAGCTTTAGCATCATTCCTTCAAAAGAACATCAAGGGCTGATCTCCTTTAGAATGGACTGGTTGGATCTCCTTGCAGTCCAAGGGACTCTCAAGAGTCTTCTCCAGCACCACAGTTCCAAAGCATCAGTTCTTCGGCACTCAGCTTTCTTCATAGTCCAACTCTCACATCCATACATGACTATTGGGAAGACCATAGCCTTGACTAGACAGACCTTTTTTGGCAAAGTAATGTCTCTGCTTTAGTGACGCATAAATTCTCCACAAAGGTCTTCTTGGATTAATTTCTATAAACATTATAGTTTTGTTGCTAAAGTAATTGGTCCTATTTTTATTTTCATTTTTAACTTGGATTTACTGATTAAAAGGAACCAGTAAGTGATTTTTGAACATTAGTTTTATATCTGGCACATTTCTGAGATTATATTATTTCTAATAATTATTCTGTTGTAGGTGGTTCTATATCCTCAAATAATTATTTTTTATCACTTTGTTTTTTCATCTCTGTAACCATTAGCCAGTATTCTTTCTACAATACTGAACAATAACAATGATAGTAAACATTTTTATCTTGTTCCTGAGCTATAAAGAGCAAATGCTTTATCCTCCAGATATTTGGCACATTGCTTGCATTCACTTTATAATAAAACATATTAAATGTTAAAATGAAAATAAATGTTAAAAATGTAACAAACCCATGGTAGAAAAGGAATACATATTTTATACTGAAACCTTAAGTATGTATATAGTTCTCAATGATTTAATTTAGGAAAAAAAAGTTAAAATGTTATGCATAAAACAAAAAGCAGTTTTACAAGACTGTATCAAAGTCTCACATCGCATCAAGAATCACCCTGAGCCCTTTGCCTCTTCATCTTGGAATAGTTTCATTCTATATTAAGCTCTGTATTATCTTCATTAAAACGTTTCAGGTGATGTATTTTTTGGATACAATATTTGAATCTGGACTAGAAAATCATTTGGTAAACTTTATCTTGGGCAAGCCATTTAGCTTCTAATCTACGTACCTCAGGATTACTAAAAATTAAATAAAATAATGAAGTAAAGAACATGGAACATATTTTTCCTCCCTCTCTTTGCTCTCATTAGCGAAAGCATCTCTTGATTTTCTTTACTTACACATATGACTATTAAGATTAATTCATATAAAATCAAGAGATCAACAAAAGACATGATGTAGGCAAAGCTGTATTGTCTTGGGTTTGTTTGTTGATTTTAAGACATTTTAATAGTTTTAGCCATTAACTATGTACAACAAATTCTGAAAATTGTAACATCTCTACATCTTTTTATCTTGTTTCCCTGATGAAATTAGAGGAAATCCCTTATGACATCAGTTGTCTTAAATAGTTCATTGCATCTTCTTACCTAACATTTTGCTTTTTTTGACCATAAAATAAAATAAAACCTCATTTCAAAGTTTCTCAATGCCAGAGTAGAAAGACGTACAGAAAATCCTTCATATGTCTAATGAAAGAGTGGCAGGTAGAAATCTGGATACCTACTCTTAATAATCTGTGGATGTGTTCTGTTTGTGTGTTTGTTTCTTATTTCTAAATTGTATAAGTAGTAACCACTTGAAGTAGATGCACTTTCTAATGATCTCATTCATCAAATGTCTCAATTTTCCAGAAACTGCATTTCATATAATTTAGAGAAAAAGATGTCTGACAAGATTGTGCAGATTGATTATAACCTTTTCATTCTATCACCTATTGTGCTTTGACATGTAATGCCAACATTATTCTCTTGCCTACAATTTGCATCCATGTAAGTCATAATAAAAAGAAAGCTCTGATGTGTGCTCTGATGCTTTGCAAAACTGCTGAGGCATCGCTACAGATCAAGCAGATAAGAGCAGAGTTGAATCTGTCATGTTGCTCTGATCATTATTTTGTTAAAAGTGTTAATGCTAAACAAAATGCCGTCACATCCATAATCTCTGTTAATGCTCACAGCAGACCCAGCAAGGCAGAAATTATGAACTTCATTTGACATTGAGAAAAGTGAGGTTCACAAAAGTCGTGTGTTCTATTTGAGGTTAACAAACTACATCTACAACCAAATCTCTATTCTACTTCAAAGTCCTCTCCCAAAACCAAGAGAGAAAGGTGTATCCATCATTTTACTCCTTTCTTTAGTGTGGCACCGTGGAAGCTTGGGAAACTGTGTTTTAAAAAGAAACAAGTGGTAACACTTTTTCTTTTTTTCCTAAAGGAGAACATATTTATTTACATCATTCTTTTCTTTTTTTACAACACATACACTTTTAAATAATAGAAAATTTTTGGAGGAAAAGGGATAGTTTTAAATTAAGATGTTTTAGAGGATTTTCACAGTATGATTTTTATTTACATGAGTTTTCAGAAGTTGTAAATAATTCATTTCCAACTGCAGAACATGACTAAAAGCTCTGATTTAGAGCTTGTATCTTTTTCAAAACTTTTCATTTAGGAAATTATGCTTAGAATCAGAATCTTCCAGTTCAAATCCTGATAGGTGAGAATCTTATTATTTGTGAATACAAACCTGCTTCATAAATAGCCCATATTTATATTAAAAAATCCTTCTAAAATGGTTTAAATATTTAACTAACTTCTTTCCAAAATATACTGATACTTGAAAAGCTGCCTACATATTCTTTATTCAGGTATGGATTTTGTTGTTTGAATCAGAGTTCTGGAGAAGGCAATGGCACCCCACTCCAGTACTCTTGCCTGGAAAATCCCATGGACGGAGGAGNAAATATACTGATACTTGAAAAGCTGCCTACATATTCTTTATTCAGGTATGGATTTTGTTGTTTGAATCAGAGTTCTGGAGAAGGCAATGGCACCCCACTCCAGTACTCTTGCCTGGAAAATCCCATGGACGGAGGAGCCTGGTGGGCTACCATCTATGGGGTCACACAAAATTGGACAAGACTGAAGCAACTTAGCAGCAGCAGAATCAAAGTTCAACAAAGAGAAGACTCAATAAGATAGATGATGTAGATAGATAATATAGACAGACAAGCCGACAGATTTTTGAAAGTAATTGCTGACGTGATTAGAAGGATGCAGGAAAACCTGAAATCTTCAGAGTGGTGTATTGGGAAGGGCAAACTAGAATTCAAAGGCATGAGCTTTTGTCCACAGATGGGATCTCTTCCTCTTTCAGGACCTAGTTTGCTTTTAAGTCATTTTAATTGGTTGAATCAAGCCTACTGAAGGAAAGTTTTGGCTCAAAATAGCCTGGAGTTAAAACTTCCCTCTGGTTCTCCCCACCATTCTATGCAAAGCAAAGAACTCCTTCACCCAAGAAGGAAAAAAATGGACATTAGGGTTGATTACACCCAGCTCCCAGCCGGTCCCAACCTCTGGCCAATCTCCAGAATTCCTTGCCCCAGCCCTTTAAGAGATAACTAATCTGAACCACCTTGGAGAAGAACAGGCCCCTTAGGACACTAGATTTCCACATGCATGCCTGTATATATACTCACTCTTTTCCTGGGTTAGTGTAGCAGCTCACTAATCTGACTGCTGCCCCTTCTTGCCTCGTTAAATGTGATCTGTTCTGGTAAAGTGCCAGTCTTGTTCTTTCTCAAACCTCACTTTCTCTAATTCCCTTACCCTACACCCACCAAGATCACCTAGGATAGTATCTCTTATCTAAAGTCAACTAATTATGGAATTTAATTACACCTACAAAATATCTTTCTAACTAACACCTAGCTTCAGTTCAGTTCAGTCGCTCAGTCGTGTCCAACTCTTTGTGACCCCATGAATCGCAGCACGCCAGGCCTCCCTGTCCATCACCAACTCCCGGAGTTCACCCAAACTCATGTCCATCGAGTCAGTGATGCCATCCAGCCATCTCATCCTCTGTTGTCCCCTTCTCCTCCTGCCCCCAATCCCTCCCAGCATCAGGGTCTTTTCCAATGAGTCAACTCTTCGCATGAGGTGGCCAAAGTACTGGAGTTTCAGCTTTAGCATCATTCCTTCCAAAGAAATCCCAGGGTTGATCTCCTTCAGAATGGACTGGTTGGATCTCCTTGCAGTCCAAGGGACTCTCAAGAGTCTTCTCCAACACCACAGTTCAAAAGCATCAATTCTTCCATGCTCAGCTTAGTGTTTACTAAATGCCTGTAAACTGAAGCCTGGCCAGGTTTACTTCTCAAAAAGATTATCACAGTCTTGAAGTATAGACTTGCATAGACATGCCTAGACTTTGGAAGCAGGCTTGCCTTGGGGATCAAGGAAAAATTTTAGATGATCAGTTCTGACAGTTATTGACTAATAACATTTTTTCAAACCTTTCTGGGCCGTCTTTCCTCATCTGTCAAATGGATATGGTATTAAGTTATTTGACAATGTTACAAGATTAAATAAGACAATTATTCACCTGCAAAGCTTCTCCAAAATTGTAATCTATGTTATATTCTTCCCTGGCAGCAGGTTATTTTCTTCAGATTAATTGATTCAGTGTGTACCTGCATATGTAACTGTGCGTGTGCATTTATATTTGACTCTCTTCTTCAATTATAAGCTTCTGGGTCATAAGTAGCACATTTCTTTTTGCTCACCACTGCATCTCTGTGAATCTCCTTAGTCTAGTAGCAGATCTCAAAATATTGGCTGTAAAGATTTAGAAACAGCCTGTGAGCTTTGTCAAGTGCTAAGGAATTTAAAAAATCAAGCTATCCATAAAAAAAAAAAAAAAAAGAAATTCCTCTGAACTAAAGTTAGTTTGCTTGGGTGGAATCTGCTAAACATTGCAAAATAAAGTAAAATTTCTGTTTTGAGCTTCAGTTATGACAGTTTATCTAATTGGTACAAATGATAAATAAACTTAGAATAATTGAGCTTTGTATCCATCTTCTCTGAACCATGAAATGCAATTTAGGATTTGCTCTTTCAAATTAAAATCAGGAAAAAAGACAAAAAGTGGAAGAAAATAAGGAAAAGAGAAGCTGTTCTCCAACCCTGCAGCTTAAAATCTGGACCTAGCAGAATCCACTGACAGCTGTCATTGCAAATCAAATGCCCCAGTGAGCAGAATCCTCTTCATTTCAACCGTGCTAACATGGTTCACAGAAGATCCTGTTTGATAATAGAAATTCAAATAATGGAAACTTTGTTACCTACTGTTTATCACATCAACTGAGTGCCAGAATGACTGGTCCCATCCTCAGGGTGGGATTCAGTGTATGAACATCAATCAATCAAGAATGCCTCCTGACCCATGAGTATTTACATTCAACACCTCAACCTTCATCAGCTCTGGAAGAATAAGAAAACCACCTACAGAAGGTACAAAACATGACTGTTTACTCAAGGTTGCATCACTAGTTGACATGAACCATGGGCAAAGCAACTCTTTCCCCAGACCCCTGCACCAGTAATGACTATCTTCATTCTGAGTTGGAGGAGAAGATCAGAACCAGGAGTGGCCACTATGACATTCTCTCTATTGTTCCAATCAGCAAAGTTATTTTCTGGAAGAAGGCAGAATTTTAAAGTATGCTCATTACAGAAGAATAAGACTGTATGATTTCTGAGATGGGGAAATCCAGGGAAAGAAATAAAAATAGGAAAACATCAAGGTACAAATGAAAATGCATCAAAAGGAAGTAAGAAAAGGTTTTCCTGAATGGTGGAATAAAAACCAGTGTGAAAATAACAAGACAAAGTTGCTCCCACTTTTTAAAATGTCCAAGTGGGATGCTGCTCTATATCACAGGTAGCTCAGCTAGAAGATGGGATGGAGGGGCTAAGAGGAAGGTTCAAGAGAGAGAGGTAATACATATATTACCCCAGTGGCTCAGCAGTAAAGAATCTCCCCACAATGCCAGAGACCCAAGTTCTATTCCTGGGTTGGGAAGATTCCTAGGGAGGAGGGCATGGCAACCCACTCCAATATTCTTGCCTGTTGAATCCCATGGATGGAGGAGCCTAGAGGGCTACAGTCCATAGGGTCTCACAGAGTCAGACACAACTGAAGTGACTTAGCATCCATGCATGCACACACACACATAAAACATAATCTTATATATATATATATATATATATATATATATATACATTTAGCTAATTCACTTTGTTGTACAGCAGAAAGTAACATAGCATTATAAAGCAATTATACTCCAATAAAAAATAATAAATGAAAAAAAATTATGCCCACTATACTCAGTTATAGATTTCTTCTGGAGGACGATCTGTTTTGGTGATTTTTTTCTTAAAATGATGACCATTTTAAAAGCCAATAAAAGTGTTTTGATTCATTTTCAGAAAATAAAAATAAACTGTGCAAGTTAAAAGGTGCCTGCATGATAAACTTGATTAAAATTAATTATATTATGTTACAGAAAGTTTTATTTTAGGATTTTTTAATTGTAAGACTTCTTAATGCATTGATAATACAATGTAATTTACAAAACAACAACAAAAACACTCTGATTTATGTAGGACTGCTGAGAAACATATCTCTTGTCTAAAGTAAGATGCACCAGAACATGCCTGGACATGTCTCAGAAAAATAATCAAAATCCAAAGACAGCGCCTGTCACTGCTGGCTATTTTTCTCATGTTTAGTTCACTCTAGCACTTAGAGATGGCTGATTCCGTCATGGTATAAGAGGACGCACACTCTCCTAGGAACTGGATGATCACATACAATTCTAACTCCAGAGGTATGATTTTAGCAAGGCTGACCCCATTTCACAAGTTGTTAAATGGAGATAACAATACAGGTTAAACATATCTTATTTTGCAGTTTTCATACAGTGAATATAGATATACTTTAAGAACTAGATCTACTAGAGGTTACCTGTGTATTACAATAATTCATTTTAATAAACCTTGCTTTAAGCTTTGATTTTCTCCTTTGATTAAGGATCCAGTATTTCATTCTCTTGTTTACATGCTGCACTGTTCTTGTCCATGTCAAGTGGCCAATTCACATGTGAATCTTGGTGATTGCTTGCTAAGCCAACTTGTTCATTTGCTTAACACATTCTGTTTCTCTTTTCTGTGGCATGTTTATGCAGTTTGGCAGTGCTCTAAATTGAAGGTCATTTTCCCAACACATTTTCTTAGATTTGTGTGGAGAGAACCAATATTATATCTCTCTTCAAACTCTATAAATTGCCTTTGTCTTTCTGATTCCATATCATGCTGTAAAGTTACACCCAATTTGTGTGTTTTGAATGCCAAGTGGATCTGAGTTGGGAGATTAGAGTTCTGGGTCCTAGTTCTGACTTTGTAACTAGTTTTCTTGCGATTTTGTGACTTGAGGAATATAGCTCATTATTCATTTAGACAAATGTGTAATAAGTACCTCTGAAAAGACCACACTAATAAATAAATTGTAGCTCCTATTCTCCTTAAGTTCATAGTCTAATGGTAAAAACAAATGCAAAGAAATCAGCAAAGTACATAATGATAAATGAATTATCTTCAAAACGTGCAAGAGCACTGGGTATACCATGAGGAGTTCTGCCTACAGCTTTGTTGTACTTATTTTTTGAACTGGGTCTTAGAGGCTGTATTACATTGTCAGCAACAGGAAAGGAAAGTATACTTCAAGGAGGGGTGAATGAAGATTTTCTGGAGCAAGGAGGAGAAAGAATAGAGATAAGATTTGGAGGTGAACCACTCTCTGTTCTGCAGCATCAAATTTGAGACAGCTATTTTTCATATTATCACAACAAAAAATTTATAATTATTTATTTGTATGGAGTCTTTTTTTTTTCCCCAGAGTATGTCTCTTTAAATGTATCATGAGTTTAGAGACCATGTGTTTTCATTATTGTATAAGCAGCATCTTTCACCTATGTGATAGATATATTTTGAAAGAATGAATAGATTGCTACCTATAGAACAGGAACATGTTCATATTCCATGCAAGAGCTGTGCATGACTCTATTTCTATTATTTCTCCTTTGGAAAGATCACAGTAAGAGCAGAGTAGGGGCAAAGCGAAGGCAGGCGACACAAGGCATGACAAGCAAAAACCATAATATATTTTTAACTCGTGTAAAATTAATAAACAATTTTCTTTCCATAAAATGACTAATAGATATGCATACTGAAAACAAGGCCAATGATCAGGTGATTCCGAGTTTGGTTCTGTTTCCCCACTTGGGTACTAGGTCATCTGAAGCAGTTTAATCTTTCTGGATGTCAAATTCTTCACCTATTAAGTTAAACAATTAAAATGCAGTTATCTCTAAATCCCTATGTAGTTTTAACATTCCATGTGATAAAACAGATAACCAAGCAACGAGGGATATAGGAATGGAAATATTAATGGAAAGAATTCAGAAGAAATAAATAGTTATATAATGGCATGCATTTTTGAAATGTGTAGTTCATGTTGATCGATCAGTGTTGGAGTATCTACTTTTCTTTCTTAAACCATGCTGTTTCTGTCTGGGCACAGTGTTTCCACTGGAATATTAGATGTCAGTGTGCAAAGGTCTTATGCTTTCTCATAGGAATGTCTGACATGTCTGGGTGTTCTGGTTGTGTACTATACAAAGAAGGCACACCTTAGGGGAATGCTATTTATACCCTAAATTTAGAGATTTGGGGCTTTCAGGCCACCTTATGGAGCAGCAAGGGCATCATGCTTAGCTGTGATCTTGTCTCAACTGTGTTTCAGATGTACCCAGGAGTTGCTTTCTCGTACCAGCTTTTACTCTGAGGCCTGATTCATTCTCTTCACTCAGTTCTGAACTTGACACAATCATCTTACCTGAGTAGGAGGATGGAAGGGGACAGAATATGTTGTGTAGTGAAGGCAAGTGTGTGTATTTGCAGCATCTGGATGTGTGTGGAAAAGGGTACATTGGGGCATATGTGCACATTCTGCCAGTATGCTACTACTGGATTATGAAAAGTTGTTCTGAGCATAGCTGTGGAGGAGCTGAAAAGTACATTTTAAAAAATATGCAATCAAAAAATGGGCCAAAGAACTAAACAGACATTTCTCCAAAGAAGACATATAGATGGCTAACAAACATATGAAAAGATGCTCAACATCACTCATTATCAGAGAAATACAAATCAAGACTGCAATGAGATACCATTTCACACCAGTCAGAATGGCTGCAATCCAAAAGTCTACAAGCAATAAATGCTGGAGAGGGTGTGGAGAAAAGGGAACCCTCTTACACTGTTGGTGGGAATGCAAACTTGTACAGCCACTATGGAGAACAATGTGGAGATTCCTTAAAAAACTGCAAATAGAACTGCCTTATGACCCAGCAATCCCACTGCTGGGCATACACACTGAGGAAACCAGAATTGAAAGAGACACATGTACTCCAGTGTTCATCGCAGCACTGTTTATAATAGCTAGGACATGGAAGCAACCTAGATGTCCATCAGCAGATGAATGGATAAGAAAGCTGTGGTACATATACACAATGGAGTATTACTCAGCCATTAAAAAGAATACGTTTGAATCCGTTCTAATGAGGTGGATGAAACTGGAGCCGATTATACCAAGTGAAATAAGCCAGAAAGAAAACACCAATATAGTATCAGTTCAGTTCAGTCGCTCAGTCGTGTCTGACTCTTTGCGACCCCATGAATCGCAGCACCCCAGGCCTCCCTGACCATCACCATCTCCCAGAGTTCACTCAGACTCACGTCCATCAAGTCAGTGATGCCATCCAGCCATCTCATCCTCGGTCGTCCCCTTTTCTTCCTGCCCCCAATCCCTCCCAGCATCAGAGTCTTTTCCAATGATTCAGCTCTTTGCATGAGGTGGCCAAGGTACTGGAGCTTCAGCTTTAGCATCACTCCTTCCAAAGAAATCCCAGAGATCTCCTTCAAAATTCTCCAACACCACAGTTCAAAAGCATCAATACAGTATACTACCACATATATATGAAATTTAGAAAGATGGTAATGACAACCCTGTATGCAAGACAGCAAAAGAGACAAATGTATAGAACAGATTTTTGGACTCTGTGGGAGAGGGAGAGGGTGGGATGATTTGGGAGAATGACATTGAAACATGTATACTATCATGTAAGAAATTAATCACCGGTCTAAGTTCGATACAGGATACAGGATGCTTGGGGCTGGTACACTAGGATGACCCAAAGAGATCATATGGGTAGAGAGGTGGGAGGGGGGTTCAGGATTGGGAACTCATGTACACCCGTGGCGTATTCATGTCAATGTATGGCAGAACCAATACGGTATTGTAAAGTAAAATAAAAACAAATAAATAAATAATTTTAAAAAAAAGGAAGAGAGAGAAAAAAAAAAAGTACATTTCCTAAGAGTCAATGACTTTCAATAGGCACGGAAAGGAATGCTCTAACATTGTATTAGAAGTCTATGTAATTGTATTAAAAGCTGATGTAATTGTATTAAAAGTCGATGTAATTATAAAAAAAATATGCCTGATGAAAAGACAGTTTGTTCTAATTTGCACAGAAATGTTTCACTGGGTATGAAGAAATCTTTGTCTTTTTCTTTAATGTTTCTTTTAGTGTAGCCACAGGTATTCAGCCCTTTTTCTCATCTGAGCAACTCTGTTTACCCATCACTGTTTTGGACCAATCTTGTGTGGCCATCACCATCCACTCTCCCTTTGCTACAAGGAAATCCAAATGGTTCAACTCTTCCCTGACTCCTTCTGTTGTTATGGTAGAGTTATGTATCATTAGTGCTATGTGTCAAGAACAATATTGGGCATAAGGAAGCAGAACTTTTATTTTATTTTATTTTTTATTTTTACTTTATTTTACTTTACAGTACTATATTGGTTTTGGCATACATTGAAGCCATAGTGTATTAAATTACTACTGTAGGGTTTTTTTTTAGGGATGTTGATTCCTCCGAAATATTTAGAAACATCTTTCAGACGGACTTTGGTATTTAGCTAAAGTGCTCTGTCAGCGATCACACAATTAACAGATGGTTTGCATAGAGAGGTCGGTGACGTCATTCATTCAGCATTAAGTAAGGTACCTATTGAGAGCTTCTATGTGTCATTCCACACTTCCAAATAGAATTTTTTAAGTATTTGCACTATGAATGATTGTATAAAATGTGTGGTGTATATTATCCAGCATAAGAAAATGCAATCCTATCATTTGGGACAACATGTATGGAACTGGAGGGTTTTAAACTAAGTGAAATAAGTCAGAAAGAGAAAGACAAATGCCATATAATATCACTTATAGGTGGAACACTCCCTTTACCCCCTGAAAGAAAGAAAAAAAACAAGTTCATATTTATAGATACAAAAAACCGATTGGTGTTTATCAGTGGTGGATGATGGGATGGGTGCAATGAGTTAAGGGGGTCACAAGGCACAAATTTCAAGTTATAAGTTAAATAATTGATGCAGCTATAATGTAGAGCATGATGAATATCATTGTTAATACTGTACCATCAGCTATCCATATCTGCAAATGTGGAACCCGTGGACATGGAGGGCTGATACACTGCACCAAATGAGGGACTTGAGAATCCATGGATTTTGTTATTTCTTGAGGTGGGGGTCTGGAACTAATTACTGGCAGATGACTGTTTTTCATGTTTGATAGTTACTAAGAGAGCAGATCCTGAAAATCCTCATCACAAGAAAAAAAATATGTTACTATATATGGGGGCAAATGTGAGCTAGACTTACTGTGGTGATCATTTTGTAATATATAAACATAAAATAATTATATTGTATACATGAAAGTAATGTAATGTCATATGACAATGTATCCCAATTAAAAATAATTAAAATATACACACTGACTCTAATTGTCTCTAAAATCCTCTTGCTGCTATTTAGAACCTCTATTTCATTTAAGGAACACAAATGCAATTATTCAGTTCCTCATACAATCCTAGAAGGATATTTAGACTGTGGATTATGAGAAAATTTTGAGCAAACTTCCATTAACTGAAGTTTCTCTTTTCATAGTTTCAGGACCCATGGCCAACCTTGTTACAAAATTTTAAATGGAAAATTCCAGAAATAAGCAACTTATAAGTTTCAAATCGTATACCCTTCTGAGTAGCTGATGAAATCTCACAACATCCTGCTCAGGACATGAAGCATCTTTTTATCCAGCTTATCACACTCATCAGTCACTTAGCAGCCATTTAGGTTATCAGATTGACTGTTACAGTATCACACTGCTTATGTTCAACCAACACTTACTTTACTTAATAATGACCCCAAAGTACAAGAGTAATAATGTTGAAAATTCAGGTATGCAAAAAAAAAAAAAAAAAAAACAACTGTAAGGTTCTTCCTTTAAGTGAAATGTTGAAAGTTCTCGACTAGATAGGAAACAAAACCTGTACACTGAAGTTGTAAAATCTGTGGTAAGAACAAATCTCCTATCCATGAAATTGTGAAAAAAAACTTTAGTTTTGCTATGGTACCTTAAACTACACAAGTTATATTTCTTAGTTAAGATGGAAAGGCATTAAAGTTGTAATATGAGATATTTTGAGAGAGAGACCATGTTCACGTAACTTTATTATATTGCTATAATTATTCTATTTTATAATTAGTTATAGTGATTAATCTTTTACTGTGCCTAATACATGAATTCAACTTTGTCATAGGTATGTAAGTATAGGAAAAACATATAGTTTATATAGGATTCAGCACTATCCACAGTCTCAGGCCTCCACTGGGTATCTTGGAAAGTGTGTCCTACAGATTAGAGGAAATTGCTTTATTCAAATATGATTACAATGTGGCTTCCTTGCATATAAAGCTCATCATCAAAAGGACAGACATTAATGTAACTATCTCTTTTAAAATTTCTTAGATCTGTTTCTTGACACTAAATGTTATTAACTGTTTCCTCCAGGTTCCTCAAGGTTTGGGTCTCATTTGTTTGCTACAACAATAGAAACAGACAGATATAGTGATATCATGAAAATCACTTAGTGGACTTGGGAAAAGTATACTTAATCATTCATTTTTTTGTATTTAGTTAGTTATTTTTACTTGATTTATGATTGCTTTACAATATTGATTTGATTTCTGTCATATATTAGCATGAATTAACCATAGGTATATGTGAATCATTCATTTTTAACACAGAAGGAAATAATATTCATCATCTGTTCAGCATCAACAGTATCCCAGGCATGAACTAAGTGAATCTATTCTTTCAATACTACTGTGAAGTCAGAAATAACGATATCCTTGTTTCAAAAATTAGGAAATTGAGCATCACAAGAGTTAAGTCACTTCCCTAAGGTAAATTAAATCACTGGGGATGGCCATCTCCAATGTTCTTGTTCATGTGCTGCAGCTGATGATGAACTAAATTTGGAGGAAACAAATATTGTATTTGGGAAAATATAGTCTCTCAAGAGACTCTTGATCATGAGCAAGATTATACTCTGTGGAAGCTTAGGAGAGGGCCTTCAGAAGAAAGATGGACATCCCTTTAGTTAGGCTGTGATCTGGGCAAAGAGACGTTTCCTGCCCATCAGGTTAGACAAACTCCAGTACCGTAGCTGTGCAGCATTATGGGATGGGGAGGGGTAGGTATTAGTTGTCTTACCATAAAGGGTTAGAGGTTATCCTTTTAAAAGAATCCTAAAACTAAAGGGATACTTTTGGTATCAGGGACCCCCAAATATTATAAAAGAGCCTACAATCCACCCAACATCTATTTTCATGCTGCCCTGGAAACCTTTAGACCACTTTCCCCAGACCTCAGTGTAGAACACATTTAAAGAATTTTGCCTGCCCTGACTAACCAGTGCAGATACAGTAATGACCTAAAGTGATCAAAAAGGTCCTTTGGGATGAACAATAATCACCATGAATTGATCAAGAACACATATATTAAAAGGGATAAACTGCTTGGGACCCAAAGGGAGCTCCAAAATTTCTATTTCAGGCACAACCAGCAATCTAGGCCCATTATCAGGTACTTATCTGTCTATTATGCCCACTAACAGGGTCAAACACACTGATAGCCCTGGTATGCCAGGAACCCATCCCTAGGCACCTATAAAAGGAGGTGAGCTTGACTGACATCACATGACCATCTGCCATCTTTTCTAATTAATTCATTTTAAGGGTTACTTTTCTCAAGATAATGGTTAGCAGAGATTTCATGTAAACACATTAACCAATATCAAGAAAGTATGTGGCATGTGACAGAAAAAAACAATACTCTGGTTAGCTGGTGAATGAACTCATGTTTAGAAAGTATTTAGTTGCAGAGCAATATGATTAGAAGTGGGAAAGGGGCTTGAAATAGCATTAGTGCAGCACTTTACAGAAAACAGAGACAATGCTCATAAATCATGTATTTTAAAAAAGCATAGATGCAGTGTTGTGCCTGGGGATGTAAAAAGAGGGTGACCAAGCGCCTCTCAGCATATCTTACCAATGCCCTTCATGCATTTAATTTATACATGCTAGCATTTTAGCTTTAAATAGCATTCAAGCTAGTTATGGGGCTTTCCTGAGTGTTCAAATGGTAAAGAATCTGCCCGCAATGCAGGAGACCCCAGTTAGATCCCTGGGTAGGGAAGATCCACTGGAGAAGGGATGGGCTACCCACTCAAGTATTCTTGGGCTTCCCTGGTGGCTCAGCTGGTAAAGTATCTGCCTGCAATGAGGGAGACCTGGGTTTGATCCCTGGGTTGGGAAGATCCCCTTGGAGAAGAGAAAGGTTACCCACTCCAGTATTCTGGCCCTTAGAATTCCATGCACTGTAGAGTCCATGGGGTCACAAAGAGTCAGACACGACTGAGTGATTTTCACTTTCAAGCTAGATATAAGCAATTTATAAGATTCTGCATCCATCACAGGATACAAGTTTTATTAATAGCAAAAAAAAAAAAAAGTTTATTTTTCATGTGTCTCTACTTTCATAAATTTCTCATTTGTTACTATTTACACAAACAGTGAGATCAATAACTCTTTTTATAAAGAGATATAGAACTAGATTCATTAGAGATATAGAACTATATCTATATCTCTAAATCTAGAGATGTAGAACTAGAACTGACTCATTGGAAAGATCCTGATGCTAGAAAAGGTTGAAGACAAGAAGGGAAGGGGAATGACAGAGGATGAGGTGGTTGGATGACATCACCAGGTCATGGACATGAGTTTGAGTAAGCCCCTGGAGGTGGTGATGGACAGGGACCCCTGGCGTGCTGCAGTCCATGGGGTTGCAAAGAGTTGGACATGACTGAGCAACTGAACTGACTGGCTGATAGAACTATGTTGAATTCCCATATCTAATCTAGCAATAAATCCTAGTATCTCCACCTACAAAGCACTCCCCAAATCAGAGAGCTTCTCACCACCTGTTTGTAGTCCCCAGTCCAAGGCACAGTTCCAGGTTACTCAAGAAGATCAATATAACTTCATGACTGAGTTCTTTCCTCCCCTCCTCATTGAAAGAGCAACCAGAAGGATCTATTAAAAATCATAAGTTAAATCATGGGCCTTACTCGTTAGAATGTTCTGGTGGATTCCCATAATATGTAGGTAACAGTTCAGACAATTAAGTTGGCACCCTGTGATTAATATCTTCTGAAGTTCCTTTTCTGTTTTTCTATCTCTAGCTCTCACATTAAGTCACACAGACTTTTACACTTCTTTGCCCACTGCCTGGTGTAGTCTTTTCCTGGATTTAGGCTTGACTTTTTCATTTTTTTCATGTTTTTTTCTCTCAGAAAAACAACCTTTAAGTGGCCTTTCTCAAACACCTCCTCTTCATTTCTTTACCCTGTTGTCTTTTTCTTTGTAACATTTATCATTACCTGAAATTGTTTGGTGTTTTGATTTGTTAATTATCTACTATCTGTGTGCTTTATGGGGCTTCCCTGGTGGCTCAGAGATTAAAGGGAAAAGCTTCTAGTTTTCATCAAAGCTATTAATTTATTACTGGATACATTGATTAATTATGAAATGAAATATTTTAATAATTAGTGAAGATCTGCTAGATTGATCCATGTGGTAACGAGTACACATATTAAAGGTCAGTGATATGTGATAAGGTCATCAAGTAAAGAGAGTCAAACCACTTGGAGAAAGTCTGGGTACTTAACAGAAACCATGGTGAAGATGACAGAGCTGACATTGATAACAATAGTTGTAATGCAGTTAACAGCTTCTGTGCCAGGCACTGACTAGGTGTCTTGTTTGCCTAAGCTTATTTGACTTTGACAGTTGTATGTAATAGTTAATAATTACATTTGTTTTACAAAGAAGGAAACTAAAGTCCAAGAGGTTAAATAATTTTCCAATTAGGACTTGTATTATCCAGCTTGAACATTCAATCTGGGTCTGTCTGAGTCCACAGCCTGTGTTTTTAACCTTCCAGCTGTATTTTATAAGTTATAGTTTGTCCTGGGATAATCCTGCCATAAATATAAACAGAGCAGTGTCCTGAGAATAGCATGTTTTAGATTGCTAAGTTGAGCTCTACTACTTTCTGCTAACTAGGCAGCAGATACATAATTTATTTTCTGTGAGTCTCAATTTTTTCATGTATAAAGTCGAGTAACTTGTCAATGTCATGTGAATATTAAATTAAATAATCTATGTAAATCACTTAGTACAATGCCTATAACATAGTGATCACTCCCTACAGGCTCTTTCACTCCCCTCAGCCCAGCCCTAGAACTGTGAATCCAATTATGATACACGTTTCTCATTGAACACGTACTGAACATTTGCCAATGAAGGTCATTTTCTTCACAAATTCCATAGTACTGTAGACAAGTACAGTTCCCCAGGAGTTGAAATATTGATTAATAACACATTAAAAAATATTTTTCTAAATTCAAGAGCAAATCAAATAAGAATATATTTTTGATTTGGCTTAGTTCTTCAGATTTTAAAATAAAATTTGGTTCTGAAGGCTACCTTAGCAGTCACAGGTCCTTCATGATTTTAAAAGGTTAGCCATCCTTGACTGTCTCTGACTAATAAAGCACATGGAAGAAAGGAGGTCTATTAATGACAAAGAAATATTAGTTTTATATCATACTTGATTTATTTGTGTGTGTGTGTGACCAGTTGTTTCCCAGTACATTAGTCCCCTTGATATGTCAATGTGAACTCATCTGACTCTCAGGAGAGGAAACCGTCAAACCTTTTGCCAAAATCAGTTTTCTCTTTCTTTTATGCTGCTTTGAGATTTTCCCCAGAAGAGCATGTGGCTCTTATTTCTCTTAGTATGACGGTTGTTGATCTATATTTAATGTAGTCAAATTTTTTCATCCCTCTGTATTTCATGAAGTCATAAGATTCAGAACATCAAGATCTTGCATGATATATTTTCTAACCAATACTAGTCTTGTTATTTTGGAGAAGGAAATGGCAACCCACTCCAGTGTTCTTGCCTGGAGAATCCCAGGGATGGCGGAGCCTGGTGGGCTGCTGTCTATGGGGTCGCACAGAGTCAGACATGACTGAAGCGACTTAGCAGCAGCAGTCTTGTTATTTATACTGGTGCTGTGAAATACTGACACTTATTAGAAGACTGCTTTAGAAACATACACAAATATTTCTACTCTTCACTTATTTCATTATTTTCATTATGTGGCTTCTCCTATTTTTATTCTTGATCTTGGAACTACTAGAATTTCTATTATGATAAATTATATCACTCCTACCCCCTCTCTCATTCCAGTCTCTAAAGCACAATGTCACATTAGCTTATTTATAATCAAATGATTTAATTAAAATGCACCCCATTGTTTTTAGTCATAGGTATTCTAGATTTGTTAAAGAGTATATCATTACCTTTAATTATCTAAGTGAGAAGTGAGAATGCTTTCCTTGTAAAGCACAAAATAGCAAATATTTTAGGCCTGTTGTTCAAATGGCATTTCTTGTAACTAGTCAATTCTGCTCTTATAATATGAAAACAGTCAAGGGCAATACATAAATGAATGCCTGTGAGTTCAGTAAAAATTTACAAATATGCAAAAATTGCACTTTACATCATATTCATAGGTTGAAAATATTGGTTTTTACTTTTTTCAATTTTTTTAAACTATAAAAATCACCCCTACCTCACAGGCTCTAAATGACTCGGTGGGCTGTATTTGGCTAAGACTTTGTCTGCTGACCCTTGATATTGGCTTTCCTCTTTTTCAGAGGTTTAACAATAGTGTAGTGCTACATTATGTAGAGACTCTTGATGTACATGTGAATTGTTACTATATTCAGAGAAACCATAAATAAAGAAATAGAAAAATATGGGGAATAATGTAGAGAATACAGCCAATGAACTGGTAAAGAAATCACAAAATTATCATAGGCCTTTAAGGAAGATAAAAATAAACACAAACGTATAAGAAAACAAATAGAATGAAACCCACAGTTGTATAATGTTCTTTTAAAATATGTGAATGTTACTTATCTAAAATTGTGCTCACAAATGCAATAGACTGTGCTGTGTTGTGCTTAATTAGTCAGCCGTGTCTGGCTCTTTGTGGCTCCATGCACCTTAGTCCATCGGGCCGCTCGGTCCCTGTGGATTCTCCGGGCAAGTATACAGGAGTGGGTTGCCATGCCCTCCTCCAGGGGATCTTCCCAACCCGGGGATCAAGCCCAGGTCTCGCGCATGGCGGGCAGATTCTTTACCATCTGAGTTACCAGGGAAACCCATACAGTAGACTACGTTGATATTAAAACAAAAACTGCTTCTTCTCCAAGTAAATATATAACGGTGCTGAGAAACAAATAGCTTTAAAAATTAAAAAACCGTGAGTGCTGACTAAGTCAGGACAACCCCCAACAGCAGTGAACATGAGGTGAATCTGAAGGAGATTCATTAATTTGCAGATCAGAACTGGACATAAGCCTTTTAGGAACAGGAAGCTGGAGTTAGAAAGCCCATGTGAATTGCCCAATCCAGGCCACAGAAATTGAACTACTTAAATAAGTTTCAAATATTACTTGTTTATGAGCTAGAACTTGTCCAGTCCCTAAAATGAGAATATACACCCTCTTCTCAGTAGCTACAGGTACATCAGTAGGAACTTTCCATTGCCCCAAGGTTTCCAATGGGAAAAAAATAAATACACTATGCATATTCTATTCATAGCTTTAATATTCACACTCTCAATATTCTCATGATCATGAATAAGATGACAATATATCCTATTTGGTCCTGGACAATCCTGGTTTACTCTTCGTATAAAATTCCCATTCACTTTTATAAGTATCCTGTTAGGATAATAAATTACAGTATCTTCCTATTCATAGCCACAAACTGAGAAATTAATACAGAAATTGATCAAGAACTGATGGAAATTTAGGGCCTACACTGAAGCAAATCAGAAACTCTCCTTCAGTGAGTCAGGATAGAAAAGATTCATATAACACATACAGCACACATACAAATAAAATATAAATTCCTATAGATTAGTCCACACTCAAATTATAAACATAACATGACATAATTGGGAAAAAAATAAATACACTATGCATATTCTATTCATAGCTTTAATATTCACACTCTCAATATTCTCATGATCATGAATAAGATGACAATATATCCTATTTGGTCCTGGACAATCCTGGTTTACTCTTTGTATAAAATTCCCATTCACTTTTATAAGTATCCTGTTAGGATAATAAATTACAGTATCTTCCTATTCATAGCCACAAACTGAGAAATTAATACAGAAATTGATCAAGAACTGATGGAAATTTAGGGCCTACACTGAAGCAAATCAGAAACTCTCCTTCAGTGAGTCAGGATAGAAAAGATTCATATAACACATACAGCACACATACAAATAAAATATAAATTCCTATAGATTAGTCCACACTCAAATTATAAACATAACATGACATAATCCACAATGGGGAGAAGAAGTTAATACTAAACAGTGGAGGATTTATGATATTAGGATGACATATCATTATAACTGAAAGAAATATTTTTAAGTGTTTGAGTAGATTAAAAAAAAACTTCAGCAATGACAAAATATACAGGTAAAATCACAAAATATGAAAAATAATCAAATAGCACTTCTAGGCCAAATATATAGCTATTGAAAAAAATAGTAATAACCTAAATAGATGACTTAATAGGTAGAGCAAATATAAAAATCCTACAGGTTTTTTTTTTAATCAAATGATAAAACTCAAGAAATAGCTCAAGCTATAGTTCAGAGAAATAAAAAATAGAAAATACAAGTGAACTTATGAGACTCTAAAGATCCAGTGTAAAATTCCTATGTATTTTAATATATAATGACTAATAATTTCCTTATATTGAAGAAAGATTTGACTCTTGCTATAGAAGGAGAACATAGAATCTTGAGCAGGAAAAATAGAGATTGACACCAGGAACCTCATCATAAAAATGTATAAGATCAAGCAAAAACAGAAAATTATTAAGTATTATGAGACAACCCTGGAAGATGATGCTGTGAAAGTGCTGCACTCAACATGACAGCAAATTTGGAAAACTCAGCAGTGGCCTAGAAAGGGGATGACAGGGTATGATATGGTTGAATGACATCACCGATTCAATGGGCATGAGCTTGAGGAAACTCAGGGAGATCGTAAAGGACAGTGAAGTCTGGCATGCTCAGGCCATGGGGTCACAAAGAGTCGAAAACAACTGAGTGACTGAACATCAACCAAAAACTGACTATGCAACAGCAAATGCTTATCAAAGACCTAGCCCATTTCCTCCTCTGTAAAACTGTACCTGTGACTAATGCAGCATGGTCAGCTGCAATCCCAGTGTGCACGAAGTGTAATATGTAGACAGAGCTTTTGTAATCTACCTCATGAAAATACGGAACCATGACCAGTAACATTCTTTGGTATGTCTGTCTGGAGAGTGAGAACACTCAGGGATAATGGGAATTTCTCAGTACTGCTCTTCACAGTAGCCACGAACCACTGGGGGCCACTGGACACTTCAGCTCTTACAACGTAGTTAATACAAATGAGATACTAAAGTTTTGCTTTTATTTAAGGTCAACTCTTATGCTTATGTTTCAATGACCACATGTGGCTTGTGGCTATTGTATTGGATATTACTGGACTGGAAATACACTTCGTAAGTATTAGGAACAGGGAGGTTTCTAGTCAGGTGCGTGCGTACGTGCTCCTACGTGCTAAGTTACTTCAGTTGTGTCTGACTCTTTGCGACCCTATGTACATAGCCTGCCAGGCTCCTCTGTCCATGGGATTCTCCAGGTGAGAATACTGAAGTGTGTTGTCATTTCCTTCTCCATTCTGGTCAGGTAATTAGGGGCAAACATTATAATTAGATTGTTAGAATTCTTTATTTAATGCCAAACTCCTTCAATAGCTGATTAAGGTTTTTCCATTTCCCTATGGCATTAGTCTATTTGTTTGTTTGTTTCTTATACAACTATCTCTGTACAAAAATATTTGCAATAACTTTCTCCTACATAAAGAAAAAATATTTTATAAGTTGATAGATCTTATTTTGAGTCCAAAGTCACATTAACTGCTAACTCTGGATGATTCATGTAATTTCCCTAAGCTTCAGTTTTCTCATTTTTATAATAATAATAATACAAATCACTTGTCCTCCTCAAAGACTAAGAACAAGAAATTGTTGACAGGATTGGGGAAATAATACTCAGAAATGACACATCATGGTAACTCAGTGTAAAGGTCAAATACATTGTTGTCAAAGGGTTATGCTTAAATTGTAAGTGGCTATCTGTTTGGAAGTATTGCTCAATATCATAAAACAGCAAAGGAACAAAACCCCGAAATATAGTAAACAAGGACAACAATTAGCATACAGGTTCAATTTGGTATCAGACAAATAAATTCTGGTGTCCATATGCTGATATATGTTTCTAAGGCATGGGTATGGTAAATATATCTGTAAGAGTAAAGAGCATAAAAGAATGCAAAGCCTTAGAAAATATTAAAATATGAAACTTGGTATAATTATGGTATACAAATATTAATTAGGTTATTTCTAGTTATAGCTATTTTACCCATGTCAATGTAACTAAAATTATCTGTTTACAAGCAGTAATTGAATAATTTAATCAAGTTTATACTCTGATAGGTTAATTAAAGTATTTCTATATCCCTTATTGGAATACTCTTGCAAACTAGATTGAAACAATTATTATTACTTGTTGGCAATTAAAACTAGACCTTATATTGTTATATACCATTTTCACCCATGTGTTTAATATCTGTTCCCAATGTTTTCTACACTTATTTTTTCTATAATTGATTTAGTTGTAATCAACAGAACAAGTCATGAATCTCTAAGACCTGGATAAAAGTAAGCAGATTGTTAAAAATCTTAAACTAAAAAATGTTTTAGAAAAAAAAATACACTAGAAAATTACACAGTTTCTGCCTTCTAAAAAGGAGTTTTCCACTGGTGTAAAGTGGAAAAAATGTGCAGTGGGACTTATTCTATTTACATATTTTCATCTCAAATACACATTTTATAACAGAGTTGCATAGGTAAAAAGTAGTTTATTTACTAGAAAAGGGCATTATTCTATTTAATCAAAAGACCATATATTTCTTGACAAGTATTTTCAGTAATTATGCTTGGCTGAAAGTAAAATCAATGACATTATTTTAATAATTATATATATAAGATGATAAGGCTCATCTACTAGGCCTTACATAATGTTGTGTAACTCCCTACATCTTTGAGGTTCTTGGAAATTATGGATATGTTTTGAGAATAGATTTTACATTTTACTTTTTCCAGGGGGGAAAAATCATTATAATAATAACAGTTCATTTATAGGATTGAAGGAACTGAATCCACCTTTTAAAAGGCATTCTTATTGTTTCTTGGCCTTTTGGCTAAAATCAAGTGTAAAAGGCATTTTCTATGTTGATCTGCGTTTTCTATGTTATACTCTTCATGTACAGTATAATTTTTCTCTGTTTCTTTTTTCCACTAGATTTTTATGTATGTTCCTAGAGCCATGGACAGATTTATCATATAGGAAAGAAAATCCTTGAGGTGATGGGGCTGGTTAAAACTGGGTACTGAGTCCTTTGTAAATTTGTCTTCTGCATTCATTAGTACGCATGTATATGAAATAAAGGAGAGAAGAAATTTTGGCTCCTAGGTGACTTGACTTATCACTGATGTTAAAATTTCATGTATCACATTAGAGATATATATCTATCTACATATACACACATATATATACATACATATATATATATACACACACACATCACTGTAAAAAAGTGAAAAATAAAACATATCACTATAAAAGTTGTACCATTTCAGCAGTTAGGCCTGTGATAAAATTATATTGCTGATCACACCAATATATTTTTATCACAGGCCTAACAACTGCTGAAATGACAGCACTTCTATAACAAGAGCTCATGGAAATAACTATTCCTTCTACATCTCCACTCACTCTCACCTTTACTTCTGTGGTTCCCAGTCCTAGGTCTATGAAAGTCATTGACAGTCTTCCACACTATTCTGTCTCAGACTGCATCTTATACAATCAAATGTTCCAGTCCCTTCTCAGTAATTAGGATTGACATGCATAATGCAAAATCATTTGCTGTCTCTTCTATCTGACTTTCTTTGATGTAGAATGATTACCTACACATAAGGACCTGAGAATAACCAGTAAAGTTTTCAGGATCAAAAATTCCAACATAGAATGTTAGAGCTGAAAAAATATTGTTAAACGTCTTTGTATTATCATGAAACTTGTGGTCTAGAGAAGCAAAGTAATTTATCTAAACAGATGTAACTTACTGTGGTTAGCCCCCTGAATCTTGGTCTTCCTTTATGCTTCTTTCTCCTAGAGGCTGTTTCTCTATTGCTGCTGCTGCCGCTGCTAAGTCACTTCAGTCGTGTCCGACTCTGTGTGACCCCATAGACGGCAGCCCAACAGGCTCCCCCGTCCCTGGGATTCTCCAGGCAAGAATACTGGAGTGGGTTGCCATTTCCTTCTCCAATGCATGAAAGAAAAAAGTGAAAGTGAAGTCGCTCAGTCTGTCCGCTCTATTGCACTTTAGTATAAATTATGAGTAAAATACTTTCTTGATATATCTGGTACATTTATCTATACAGTTCAAGTCACATGCCAATTTTCTTAAGAAATATTTTCTGTCTTCTCCAAGTATGTTGAATGCTTGCCTTCTCCTGCTGAAAATTTCTGTCCTTTACTAAAGTTTTCAAGTTTATCATATTATATTGTAATTACTATAATTATGTGTTGATTTTCCCTCTTCTACAAAATGCTATGTATAGCTCCAGGACTGAGATTTCAATAATTATTAGGAGTTCATAATACTCTGGCCTTGCCTTCCTAGCACATGGTAGGATTATACTTTTTTACTCCTTTATAGAATAGCCTTGTGATCTGGGCCACTTTTCTACCAAGCCTTCAATACCCAGAGAGCAATGTGCCATATTCTCTTCCCCTGACTCATAGATTATGGTAAAATGAGTAAAAAGTGGCAGTGGGATTTTCTAGATTACTATAGGAACACAAAACACTTCTGGTCATCCAAAATGGGTCATGCAGTTTGAGAGAAACACAATTTTAAGCTACAAGACTGGGATCATTTTTTTTTTTTTTTAATCAACCACAGTAAAACCTAGTATATTCTGACCAATACATTGGTTCTGTCTGGTCAGTGCTTATATCCAAGTGCCTATGGGACTGGTCCATAACAGTACTTTCTGAACTGATGTTAACTTGGGAGTAATTCAGTTATTTTACATGTTGTTCAGTGAACCAGATATACATGTTATTTAAAAAATAACAAGTTACATGTCATATAAAGCAAATGTCTATATGTGATTTTCTTCCTGCAATGACCAAGAAATTCAACTAAATGTTCTTACACAGATTGAAGTAAAGCAGAAACAGGAAAACAGATACCATATATTAATGCATGTATATGGCATCTAGAAAGATGGTATTGATGAGCCTATAATGGAGAGGCAGGGGCTTCCCTGGTGTATATAGTGACATCTATCAACAGAGAAATATGTTTCACATTTTTTAACTAGAAAGTTCAACACTAAAAAGTCTTCACACTTTATTCTTAATTTAAAACAATGCAGTGAAATAATACTCAACACCATTTAGGCATTCCAAGTATAGCTATAATAATAATTTTGTAAAACTAAAAGTTACCAAGAAACACTATTATCATATTGCCAGATATAAAACAATACATGCCATGCTGCTGCTGCTGCTAAGTCACTTCAGTCGTGTCCGACTCCGTGTGACTCCATAGACGGCAGCCCACCAGGCTCCCCCATCCCTGGGATTCTCCAGGCAAGAACACTGGAGTAGGTTGCCATTTCCTTCTCCAATGCATGAAAGAGAAAAGTGAAAGTGAAGACGCTCAGTCTGTCCGACTGTTAGCGACCCCATGGACTGCAGCCCACCAGGCTCCTCCGTCCATTGGATTTTCCAGGCAAGAGTACTGGGGTGGGGTGCCATTGCCTTCCCCGATACATGCCATATGATTAGTAAAAAAAAAAAAAAAA
>SJYX01022439.1:63658-82954 GCA_006410675.1 Oreotragus oreotragus
TTCATGTTTGGGAGTTCATGTACACCCGTGGTGGATTCATGTCAATGTATGCCAAATCCAATACAGTACTGTATTGTAAAATAAAGTAAAAAAAAATAATAATAATAAAAAAAAATAAAAAAGGTATCATTTCAAATTACTGTAGAATTACTGAATATTAAACTCATCAGCTTACTATTTGTGGAAAAAAAGACATAATACTATGCTGCACAATAAAGTTTGATTAAAATGATAAATAGAAACTGAATCCATACAAATTGTAGATGAAAATGTACAGTTGAGAATTTACATAGTCTTTGGACAGGGAAGGAGTTTATAAACATGACTCCAAAAGAAGGAAGATTTATGAGTATAGTTATATAAAAGTGCGTGCCTCCTGCAAGGAGGATATATATATATATATATATAAAATCAAATTTCAAGAAAAATGCAAGATATATTTAAAAATAAGAGATTGTTACCTTGAATGTATAAACATATTTTGCAACATAATACAAGCAGTGATAAAAAGCTCTTGATAAAACTGGATAAAGGACAATGACTGGGAATTCATAAATGAAGAATTAAAAATGATGAATAAACCAAAGTAAGAATGTTCTTCCACAGAGGAATGTGAATTAAAACAGCAGAGAGATCATTGTTTTATATCCATCATGCCAGAGAAGAGTAAATCCAAGAATCTGGTCAGTGATGATACAGAGAAACATACTTCTACACCTACTGCTGGGTAGGTACCTGAGTACATTTTGGGGGAAAGTGAGTTTTCTATTATGTATCAAAATGCAAAGCTATGTCATTAACCTAGAAATTCTAAAGATTTCAGAATGCACAACAATTTGTAAAAATGTTACCACATATTGTTTATGCCAACAGGAGAATGATGGTTAATAATCACTGACCTCTTGTGATTTTTCATAAGTTTACCCATTTAATTCTTATAGAGCCCTCTGAACAGGTACTATTATTATCTCTATTTTTTAAATGAGAAAACTGAGGGCCAAAGAAGTCACAAAACCAGTTTAAGTTTATACATCGTTTAAAATCACAAAATACCATATTAGATAAAGTCTAACAACTTATTAACAGTGGTTTGGTTTATTATGTGCCTGCAATACATAAAAAGGTATTCATGTTGTCATTAAAATGATATTATAGAATAGTTAATGACATGGAAAAATGTTCATGGTACACTGTTAAATGAAACAAGTTAGGTTCCCAGTAGTATAAAGTTTCAGTTCAGTTCAGTTCAGTCGATCAGTTATGTCCGACTCTTTGCAACCCCATGAACTGCAGCACGCCAGGCCTCCCTGTCCATCACCAACTCCCGGAGTTCACTCAAACTCATATCCAGCGAGTTGGTGATGCCATCCAGCCATCTTATCCTCTGTCGTCCCCTTCTCCTCCTGCCCTCAATCCTTCCCAGCATCAGAGTCTTTTCCAATGAGTCAACTCTTCACATGAGGTGGCCAAAGTACTGGAGTTTCAGCTTTAGCATCATTCCCTCCAAAGAACACCCACGGCTGATCTCCTTCAAAATGGACTGGTTGAATCTGCTTGCAGTCCAAGGGACTCTCGAGTCTTCTCCAACACCACAGTTCAAAAGCATCAATTCTTTGGCTCTCAGCCTTCTTCACAGTCCAACTCTCACATCCATACATGACCACTGGAAAAACCATAGCCTTGACTAGATGGACCTTTTTTGGCAAAGTAATGTCTCTGCTTTTCAATATGCTATCTAGGTTGGTCATGAGTTTCTTTCCAAGGAGTAAGCGTCTTTTAATTTCATGGCTGCAGTCACCATCTGCAGTGACTTTGGAGCCCCCCAAAATAAAGTCTGACACTGTTTCCACTGTTTCCCCATCTATTTCCCATGAAGTGATGGGACTGGATGCCATGATCTTCGTTTTCTGAATGTTGAGCTTTAAGGCAACTGGGGAAACAGTGGAAATAGTGTCAGACTTTATTTTGGGGGGCTCCAAAATCACTGCAGATGGTGACTGCAGCCATGAAATTAAAAGACGCTTACTCCTTGGAAAAAAAGTTATGACCAACCTAGATAGCATATTCAAAAGCAGAGACATTACTTTGCCNGTGCTCACATCCCAGGTTCACCCCTCCCGCCGGGCCTCCCCCGCTGAGCGCTGGACTTCGGTAGCCCGCGGTCCTGACCGCCCGGACGTGGCGTCGGCCCACAGCTGAGCTCCGGAGCCTTCCATCCCTGAGTCCTCTCTTCATGCGGCCGAGTGCTCAGGCCCGAAAACCTGGGGGTGGTCCTCGGTTCCCCCCTTGGGACTGGGAGCGTGTCCACTTGCTGAGCACAGAGGACCCAGGTGCTCTGGCTGGGTCCCCGAGATGGCCATTCCCAGGCCGCCTTGCTGCACCTCTCAGGGGCGACTTGTTCCCCCAGCCAGTAGGGCCACACCGCGATGTGCTGGGGAGACCCCTGGGCTCAGAAGAGGGAGGCGAGACCACCGACCCACTGGGCCATCTTGGCCAAGTCCCTTCTCCCCTCCAGGATCAGTTTCCTCACTAGTGAGAGAGGAGACAGGGCCTGGGACGACCACTGGGTCTCACCTTGAGGGCGAGCTCCGGGCAACTAGTACTGGCTTGCTTGAGAAAGCGCTCCCCCTACCGCCCCCCAGCTCTGTGGAAGAGAGTAGCTCTGTGGTCGATTGCCCATGTCTGCTGTGGGCGTGAAACTGACGATGGGAGCCAGGGGTGCCCCTATTAGTCATTCCTGTCCCTGCTCCCCTAGACCGGGAACCGCCAGCTTTAAAAACCTGTGATCACGCCGTGACCTTGAGCAAATCACTTCCCTGTCCCAAGACTTTGTTTCTTCACCAGCAAGATGGAGACAAATAACCCCTGCCTTCCTACTGCACAAAATTGCTCTGAGGAGCGGATGAGATAGTCAGTGAAAAATGGCTTGGAAAATAACAGACCGCTATATAAATGCAAGGTTTCATTGTTATTAATTGACCTCCCCCAGCCACGACTTTGTGTTCCTCACGCCTGCCTTGGAACCATCTTCCCGGGCTGGGCAAAAAGCCTTTGCTTTCGTTTTTGCCCCGCCTTGGGCAAGAGAGCGCCATTTGGATTTTCCTGGTGATGCTGAGAAAGGGGATTAATATGAACGCTGGGTGGGGGTTGCTCTTGCTGTGCCTGGCAGACCGCTGCATCTTTCACAGCCTGCCTGCGGGTGAAACCAAGAGGCCGCCTCTGGAACCTTTCAGCCGCTTGGTGCCTGCATCTGGGTTATCGCCCCACCACGCTGTGACACTTCTGCAGGACGGGCGTGGAAAAACCTTCCCTGAGTAAATTTTTGTCTCCCTTGAGGGTTCCTCCTTATTATCCAAATCTGTGGAGTTAAATTAATTCTCCGGTTGGGCAATCAGGAGCGGGGGGTCTCCCCAGAGTGCCACCGAGGTTGGCTCTGCTTAATTTCTGGAGGAGGCACGTGCCCTGCAGCCTGTGGGGATCCAGTGGAGATATCCAGATATATCTCTTTCTGTTTCCTGATGAAAACCGCATCCCTCCCCTCAGTCCACAAGCCTCCCCTCTTTCACCTTGAATGTTGTTGATGCCCCATGTTTTCTGCCAGAATCCCAAACAGAGCCTCTGTTTGCAGCTTCCCAGAGACCCAGGGGAGCCATCTGTTCTTATACTATTTGGTTTGAGCAAAGCTTTAGGGCATATCTTCTTGCCAGTGGTGCATCCCGAGTCGGATTCATTGCTCAGGCTCTTATTTATTGGCGAGTCTGCTTTATTGTAATGCGTCTCATTTCCTTCTGTCTTTTACTTTGGGCTTCCTTCTGCAACTTTTGTCGTGAACAATGTTTGGTGCGGTGTGAAATGAGAAGCATTCAGAACTCTTTCTGAGCCGTAAAGTTTTGATTTTTTTTTTTCTGGTTTGATTCTTTTTTTTCTTTTTTTTTTTTAGTGGCAGAAAAATAAAGGACTCGTGTTTCCGGTAGGCCTGGAAACGGTGAATCAGATTTTTGTTTCGTTTAAAACTTGAGAACCTCAGGCAGGGGTTGAGAGTCGCTGGATGGAGCTGAATGCTGTGTTTCGGGGTTTAGGCTGACGTCCCTTCCCTACGGGCCATTTCTCGGGAGAGGGGGTGGCCACCCACGGAGACTGACTTGAGATGGGCCAGGAGGGCTGCCTGAGTCACAGCTGCCCCGGGCTGTGGGCATTCACACTTCCTCCCTTGCCTGTTGTGCTCCATGAAGCGTCTGAGATTCAATGCCTGGCGTTATTCACAGACTCACTGGTGCAGTTGAGTGTGAGCTCCGCCTCTCCCAGCAGGCGACCCTGGACAAGTCACTGAAGCCGTCGGGAGATGGAAGTAAGAGCACGCTTCCCACAAGAAGGCGGACGAGGTAGCACCTACCAGGCGCCGTGGGGCGGCACGGCGTCCAGGCAGGCTCGGTCGGGACAGGTGTGCGTTCGTGACCCAGGCGCGCCCTGCCCGTAGGCCGGGCGCCCCGGGGCAGGCTCTGAAGGGCCCCCGCGAAACCTGAAATCTAGCAGGAGCCATCCACTTTCGTTCCTTGCCTGACCCCTGTGCCTTAATACCCACTACTGCCGTGATCCAGTGTGCACCTTAGGAGGTAGCCAGCACCCACCGCTCTCAGGCAGCCCACGGCGCCAGGGGTAAGAAGGTGTAAGGGCGGGGCTCCCCTCAAGCCTGTGGGTGAGGAGGGCTCAAGGTCCGGTGGGGAGGCAGTCAGGTGGGAGATAAAAGAGGCCCTCCTTGAGGACGGGTGGGAGAGAGGGCACCCGGCTCTGCCCGGGGGAGACAGAGTGCCCTCCCGGGCCGACCGGAGCCGAAGCGAGACTTGGGAAACCGCAAGGCTTTTTGCGGGCAGAGAAGCGCGGAGGGCCCTCTGAGCAGGGAAATGGAGGTGGGATGAGTGTCGGTGTTGGCAAAAAGACGGGAAGGTGTGGGAACGGGGAGGAGGGGCCCCCGAGAGCCCCGGAAGCTGTGCCAAGGAGGCAGATGCTGTCCTGTGGGCGCGGGCCAGCTGCTGGGGCGACGGAGCCGTGGCCGGCAGCCAGGACGGATGCGCGAGTTCAAAGATCACAAACCGCGGTGCTGAGAACAGATGGGAGACTCGGGGCAAGAGGCAGGGAGGGCCCCTCTGCTGGGACGCAGGCCAGGATTAGCTGTGTCTTTATTGTAAATAAACTTTGCGTGGAAGCATGACATTCATACAAGAGGCATGCACAGACCCTAAGTGCAGCGCAACGAGTTTTCGCAACATGAACGCGCCGTCTCCAGCACCCAGACCAAAACAGAGTGCGGCCAGCTGAAAATCAGTATTTTAATGAAACCTAGTAATGGGTTTTATTAGTGGGCGTATATCCCCAGTACTACATGGGACATTCACGCTCTTCAAATGTTTCTTTATTTACTCCAGGTTCAAGTCGAGCCGGGCGCCCTGTGTTTTGTCTGACAGCCCTCGCTTCATCCCCGTTGCTGCGAGTGGCACTTACTGCTTCCGTGTCTCTATTGCCTGTAAGAGTCTGTTTGATGACTGTTTCGCGTTTTATCAAGACCACCACTGCTGGATACCTGGGTGGCTTCCAGCTTGGGGCCGTCAGGAATAAGGCTGCTCTGAGCATTCCTACGCTGACCTTTTGGAGACATGTGCTTTTATTTCCACCCAAGAGTGGACCTCCTGGATCTTAGACTCTGTTCATGTTGAGCTCTAGTAAATACCGCCGAATCGTTTCCCCCCAGTGTTGTTGCAGACTGCACCCCACCTCGGTACGAATGGGGGTTCCAGTGGGTGCACATCCCTTCTCACAGCGTCTCACAGACACAGCGTTGTCTGCCTCTTCATTTTAGCAGCTCCGACCAGTGTGCAGTCAGAACACATCGTTGGTGCGGTTTTAACTTGTGTTTCCTTTATGACAGGGTCGAATGCTGTTGCGCGTGTCGATCAGCTGTTTGGCTGTCCTCCTCTGTGGACCGTTCTACCGTTTTGCCTGTTTTCCTCTCGGCGTGTCTTTTTCTTATTGAGCTGGAGGGGCTCTGTGTATACGACAGGTAGGAGTCCGCTGTCAGACGTGTGTCTTGCAGAGAGCGTCCCTCAGTTTACAGCGTGCCCTTCCACGCTTGCTGTGAGTCTGCGGACGAACGCAGGCTTTTAATTTTACCACAGTCCGATTCATGTGGGCTTTTTCCCTCGTGGCTCCCTCTTTTTTGCGTCCTGTTGAAGACATGCCTTAGTAGTTTATCCAGTTTTATTACATTTCTTAATGTGGCTACTGCGAGGAGATCAAACCGGTCCATCTGAAAGGAAAACAACTCTGAATATTGATTGGAAGGACTGATGCTGGAGCTGAAACTCCAACCCTTTGGCCACGTGATGTGAAGAGCCGACACATTGGAAAAGACCCTGATGCTGGGAAAGATTGAGGGCAAGAGGAGAAGGGGACGACAGAGGATGAGATGGTTGGATGGCATCACCGACTCGATGTACATGAATTCGGACAAGCTCCGGGAGGTGGTGAAGGACACGGAAGCCTAGGTGTTACAGTCCGTGGGGTTGCAAAAGAGTCAAACGTGATTTAGCAACCTAACAACAACTTAAAAATTAAAATTGTATGTGTAGTTCAAAAAGAGAGAGAGAGATGCTAACCCCAGGGTGTGTATTTACTCCTAAAAGCTCTGCTGTTTCATCTTTCACATTTAAATCTATAATACATCTAGAATGGATTTTTCCTTTAATAAAAGATCATTTATGTACAATAAAACACACCTATTTTAAATACACAGACCAATGAATTTTGATAAAAGTATATGTCCATGTAACCACAACCACCATCAAAATAGAAAAGATTTCCATCACCTCATAAAGTTGCCTCATGTCCTCTTGCTTCTCAGAGTGTGGTCCATGGACCAACAGCATCTGCCTCACCCAAAATCCGGTTAGGAACACACAGTCTCAGGCACCACCCCAGGCTGACTGAATTAGAATCTGCATTTTAACAAAATTCCCAGCTAGTTTGTATGCACAGTAAAGGTTCAGAGACAATCTGAGTTCCTTTGAAGAAAGGTGACAAGCAAAAAATGCTGTTTCTATTGTTATTAATGGCATAGCCTGAGGCAAAGCAAGATAAATGATAGATTATTGAGTTTGCAGGGGGGGAAATGAAAGAGAAAGGGTTGGGGGTGGAATTTTGAAGTCACTGCGGAAGCACTCTCTATTCCCTGGACTACTTCCTCTTCTGGAGACCTGACCCCACAAATGTCCTGTGAAGCTAAGAGATAAGATTTGCTGCTGTGGGGGCTGTGGGTTCCTGGGCCAGCTGCTTGCAGGTCTGTGCCCTGGATCAGCATGAAGAAATCTCATCACCAAGTCCACAGACACCTTAATTTTTTGCTGTTAATTTTGCTTAATTTTTCGTCGCTACTGCTGCTGCTGCCAAGTCACTTCAGTCGTGTCCGACTCTGTGGGACCCTAGACAGCAGCCCACCAGGCTCCCCCGTCCCTGGGATTCTCCAAGCAAGAACACTAGAGTGGGCTGCCATTTCCTTCTCCAGTGTATGAAAGTGAAGGGGAAGTCGCTCAGTCATGTCCGACGCTTGGCGATCCCATGGACTGCAGCCTACCAGGCCCCTCTGTCCATGGGGTTTTCCAGGCAAGAGTGCTGGAGTGGGGTGCCGTTGAGCCTCCTCCAGTTTAGCTGCTAAGTCATGTCTAGCTCTGTGACCCATGGACTGCAGCACGCCAGGCTTCCCTGTCCTTCACTGTCTCCAGGATTCACGTCTGAGATTCACGTCCATTGAGTCAGTGACGCCATCCAGCCGTCTCATCTTCTGTCTTCTTCTCCCGCCTTCAGTCTTTCCCAGGATCTTTCCCAGTGAGTCAGCTGTTCGCATCAGGTGGCCAGAGTGTTGGAGCTTCAGCCGCAGCATCAGTCTTTCCAATGAATACTCAGGGTTGATTTCCTTTAGGATTGATTGGTTGGATCTCCTTGCATTCCAAGGGACCCTCAAGAGTTTTCTCCAGCACCATTGTTTGAAAGCATCAGTTCAACACTCAGCCGTCTTTATGGTCCAACTCTCACGTCCATACGTGACTACTGGGAAAAAAACACAGCTTTGAACTAGACTGATCTTTGCNTTCCTTATGACAAACCGAGATACATATGAAAAAGCAGAGACATCACTTTGCTGAAAAGGTCCATATAGTCAAAGCTATGGTTTTTCCAGTAGTCATGTGTGGATATGAGAGTTGGACCATAAAGAAAGCTGAGCAGTTGAAGAATTGATTGTGGTGCTGGAGAAGACTCTTGTGAGACCCTTGGACAGCAAGGAGATCAAATTAGTCAGTCCTAGAGGAAATCAATCTTGAATATTCATTGGAAGAACTGATGCTGAAGCAGAGGCTCCGATGCTTTAGCCACCTGAGATGAAGAGCAGACTCACTGGAAAAGACCTTGATGCTGGGAAAGATTGAGGGCAACAGAGGATGACATGGTGGGATGGCATCACCAACTCAGTGGTTATGAGTTTAAACAAATTATGCGAGATAGTGAAGGACAGGGAAGCCTTGCACGCTGAAGTTCATGGGGTTGTAAGGAGACAGACATGACAATGAACAAACACCTGATTAACTATATTGTGAGTTTCATGTGAACAGCAAAGGGACTCAGCCATGCATATACATGTATCCATTCTCTCCCAAACCTCCCTCCTATCCAGACTGCCACATAATATTAAGTAGATTTCTATGTGCTCTACAGTAGGACCTTGTTGGCTATTCATTCTAAATATAGCAGTGCATATATGTCCATCCCAAAGGATAATTAAGTTTAATGATTAAGTTTAGGGACTGTTCATGTTGTTGTAGACATACACCAAGGTAACTATTTCCCCTGCCTTCTGAGACATGAAGACATTTCCCCCTCCACCTGAATCTTATTGTACAAGTAATACTTAACCAGACAGAAAAGTAAAGAATAAACTTATCATATGAACAAGAGAAGGAATGTGTTTTGGGGAGTCACATGGTCCATCAGAAATGACAAAGGGTTAGGTGCAGCTCACTTAACCTGAGTGAAGTCTTTGCCCCTCTGTACTTGTAGCAAGAGATAAGTAAAAAAATTAACCTTTTAGGATAGATTTCTAAAGGCCATAGGTGTTATTTACCACATGGCAGGTACAGAAGGGACTGAGTCAACACCAGTATCGATAAAGACACAAGGGCTGCTAGCAGCTGGGAACTTTGACAAGACATCTCAAGATGATCTACTCCCACTTAGCACTTGGCTCACGGTGATTTATTCCTGGAGACCAACCCACACAGAAGCTCCTCCCTTCTGTCCATCAGAATTCAAAGACCACCTCCAACCTCCAACAAATCACACTTTGTTGGAAGTGTTAACTTATCTCCCTGCTTTTGGTCTATAGGGAGGATGTTCCTGAGGGTAGAGATCCCTTCATCTCTCATCCTGTGGAGTAAAAAGGTAATTTAAAAGTCTCTTTCCCTCCCATAATATGTCAGTCTATAATCATGCTTTATCTCTACTCCTAGAATCTAACCCAGTATTTGGCACCTTGCACAGTACCAATAGGGGCTTCCCAGGTGGTGCAGTGGTAAAGAATCCACCTGCCAACACAGGAGATGCAAGAGACGCAGGTTCGATCCCTGGGTCAGGAAGATCCCCTGGGGTAGGAAATGGAAACCCACTCCAGTATCCTGGCCTGGGAAATTTCATGGACAGGAGCCTGGAGGGCTACAGTCCATGGGGTCACAAAAAGTTGAGCACACTCATACACATGCATGATACAGATAAATATTAAGGGGAGGAAGCAAATGGAAATATGTAGCCTCAGGATATGTATTAAATGACCAGAGGTGTCCTATTAACTGACTTGTCCTAGCTTCTAATCTAGTAGGGGAAAGCATGACATACATGTAGTCAAAGAATACTTGAGGATGGTTTATGCTTCATATAGTGCTTAATTAGATTTAGATGAATATAGTGTGTGCAAGTTGGGCAGATAAATGTAAATAGGTGCTAAAAATGAGTAACTGAGGGATTTCTCTGGTGGTTCAGTGGCTGAGACTCCATGTTTCCAATGCAGAGGGCCCGGGTTTGATCACTCCTTGGCCAGAGAACTAGATCCCACATGTTGCAACCAGTCATTCACACGCCTCAACTAAAGACCCTCTATGATGCAACTCAAGGTCAAAGTTCTACAACTAAGACCTGGCACAGCCAACTAAATAAATAAAGGTTTTTTTTAAAAAATGAGTAATTGAAATGAAAAGTCAAAGCGAATTTTCAGCAAGTTCTAAGGGTATGTGAGTGTTGAGGTCCTTTAATGGACCAGAACCTGGTGGTCTGGAGTCGACCGATAAGAAAGTAAAGGAGAGAGAAAGAGGCTGATATTCCTTGGTTTATGCAGAAAGCCAATAAAGCCCCTGCACAAGGCTTGCTCTGTTCACGAAGGCCTCAGGCGCCCTCCTGATGGGGTGAAGGCACAAGGCGCCTTCTCGAGAGAGTCTTAAGCTCGGGCAGGAAAGTGAACTCAGAGAGCCTCTGTGCTCAAGGGGATCAGCCTGAAAGAGAGAGAGAGGGAGAGACAAAGAGAAAGACACGGGAACCAAAGCTCTGATGGAGCAAAGGTGTTTTAATCAACATGATGTGGGCATATATACTGTCTTACAAAGTAGTTATTCTCAGCAAAGATAAAGATTAGAATTCCAGACTTATAAAACATAGGCGATCCATATTAAAGTGAGAGAGAGTTGTAAACAATCACTTTTACCCTATGGTTCACAAGAAGAAAGAGGGTACTTATCACCATATAGAAACACTAATGAAGGGAATGCCTGGATTCCTCAATCCCAGGAGAGGCTTGCCTCTCCTCTTAATTCCTGAGTATTCAGGAATTAATAAGGAACAGAGAATTCCTGACAGATCCAAAACAGTACACAGGAAGCCTCCTGTTAAATGCTTTCTGACATGTGAGTAAAAGGGCTGTTGACAAAGCAGATGCAAATATGCCTCCAAACTTTGTGGAGAAAATAGTAGAAACATGCCATTTAACTCACCTGCGACTACTGTCAGCACTGAATGTGAACACTGCGGAGCCAGTTTGTAATTCAGTTCCTTCCATATGAGTAATATATCCCCTCTCTCGCTCTTGTTTGTATCTTCACTGAAAGACTGAAGCCAGAACAAGGCATTATCCTTCCTACTACTTCAAAGAGAAAACTAAGGCACCAAGAGGTCACTTTGTCTTGGGTGTTGAGGATCCCAGATCTTGGCCTCTGTTTCTTTTACTAACTGAGTCATCTTGTGATCTGCAGGCCTTGTGTCCCTATCCTAAGATGTGACTCCAGGCTCATTTTCATCTCCACTTTGTTCTGCCTCTAGCTGCTCTGCTTCACTCAGAAAGCTATAGCTTTTGTTAACAGGAGGAAATGACGTTAAGGGTGGCCTCTCAGTGGGATTGACTCTTAAAAGTGCCATTTCTGTATTTGTCCTGCGGTTTGGGAAGGCTCAAGGGGAGCCCCTCCTCATTCCATTCTAAGGAAGTCTCAGAGTCAGCACTTCAGGACTCAATACAATATTTTAATGGAGAAGGGGCCCAGAGACCATTATCCAGAACTTACTAAATGTCAGGACCATGGAGGCAGGCTTTATGGATTTCTTTAAAGAGCATCATTAACTTGACTAATTGGAAAGTGGAGATTTGCAGACTTGTCAGCTTGTAGGGGTGAGAAGACAAAGTCAATAGGGCGTGTGTGCAGGACACATGGGGCTGTGATAAGCCACTAACGATCCCTGGAAGATGGACAGTATGTTTGCCTTTGGTCCACTGTCAGCAGGGGTGGTAACTGAGGCAGCAGCATGTGATAGGAAGAGGCAGAGACTTGGTTAACCTGAACTGGATAAGAATCCTGCCTCAACCAATCATTAACCTTGAGCGTATAAAATAACGATTTGAATTTTCTGAGCTCAATTTTTGCCTCTGTAAAACAGGAGGTATTCTACCTTAATTCTATCGCAGCCCTGGTGATAATTTATACTAATGGACTCTGGGTGGATATAATGACCTAAAAAACACATTTACCTTTATTCCCTAAATGAAAATAAAACATGTCTTAAATCTTAAATTATACAAACCCACAGAGAAAAAGGGAAAGGAGAAGAAATAAAAGTTGGGAGCTGTGAAGTTGATGGACAGCTGTTAAGTGAGCATATGTAAGAAAGCTGAATTCTGAACTTGTAGTGAGAAAGTCTTTAAAGAAGTATTGATCATGTAATGCATATTAAACCCTATTAAAGTAATAAATTTTTTAAAAAAGGACAGGCATTGGGTATCATGTGGCTCTGGGAATGGGGATAAAGATGAGCAAAAATAAGGAGAGCTGGAAACTTTATATAAAAAGCATTCAAATTGCCATATAACTCCCTCTATTCTGTTTTCCAACTATTAAAAGACTAAAAAGGATAAAATAGAGATTTGTGATAAGTTATCAGTCATGGTTGTTGAGAGAATACTTTACTGAAAATATGAGGGCTAGGTTTATGTTTACACACTGAATGCTGAGACCCACAATACTCTTCCCTCATGTGAGCATTGCAGACAGGAATTTGGAAATTTCTTCTAAGGGGAAATTGATTCACCCAAAAATAAACAAACCAGGCTGATAATCCTACAATTACATGCACAGTTACAAGTCACAAACATTGGCCCTTACTTCTAAATAGATTTTTATCTCCCAACTCTTAATATAAGTAGACAACTAAAAGTCACAGACAACTAAAAATGCTTCTATTAAGAAAGATATTTAACAAACCAACAGAAAGGAAAAGTAGCTCTGAGTAAGTTAAAATTATAAAAATTAAAAAATATTAGTTGACAGTCTCAGAAGACTGAGTAGATATTCTATTCAGAATAGAATATTATAGTAAAATATACTTAGAAAATAAAGCACTCTTGTAATGAATTATTTTATATTCATATATAATTTTTCTTTATATAATAGCTTATAGATATAGATTTTTCATATGTGTTTAGCAGCAGAAATCAAGATTTAATAAAATGCTTCATATATAATGTTGAAGAATTAGTGCTGAAAGTGGAATAAAAAATGTAAAGAGAAGGAAAATGAGACTGAACACATATGAAAATTAGAAGTTACCTATGGGAAGTTCAGTATCAAAATAATAGAAGTTTTAAAACTAGCATAACCAAAAAAATGAAGATTGAAGAATGGTGAAGGGAATTTTAATATTAGAGAAAATACTTCTTGACTGAAGGGTTTTACTAAATGATGTGGCTCATGAGTAATTTAGGCAGTTCAGACTGGCCATGTGCTATCTAGCTGACCTTCTTTCATTTAGATTCCTAGCCTGGTCTCTATAAGTATGTTTATTTGCCTCCTGAACTGAAGGCTTCATTAGACTCTCCCTCGGCCGGGGTTTGAATGCTATCCACCTGTGTTGTCATGCTCACGCCAGCACCTACAATAGTTTTTCAGTCAAGTTACTCAAACTCCCTTTGCCTCCGTTTCCTGTGTGCATGTGAAGTCACTCCAGTCACGTCTGACTGTGTGACCCTATGGATGGTAGCCCACCAGGCTCCTCTGTCCGTGGAGTTCTCTAGGTAAAAATGCTAGAGTGGGTTCCATGCCCTCCTCCAAGGGATCTTCCTGACCCAGGGATCTAATCCATGGCTCATGTCTCCTGCATTGACAAGTGGGTTCCTTACCACTAGCACCACCTGGGGAGTCTTTTCTTCAGTTACTTTCTCTAAAAAAATAAAATTCTAGATAGTACTTACCTCAAAGGGATATAAGAAGATGAAATTGTTTATTTCTGAAAAAAATATTTGAAACTCTCCTCAGTCCTGGATGTTCATTGGAAGGACTGATGCTGAGGCTGAACCTCCAATACTTTGGCCACCTCATGAGAAGAGTTGACTCATTGGAAAAGACCCTGATGCTGGGAGGGACTGAAGGGTAGGAGGTGAAGGGGCTGGCAGAGGATGAGATAGCTGGATGGCATCACCAACTCGATGCACGTGAGTTTGAGTGAACTCCGGGAGTTGGTGATGAACAGGGAGGTCTGGAGTGCTGTGATTCAAGGGGTTGCAAAGAGTCAGACACGACTGAGCGACTGAACTGAACTGAACTGAACTGGCGAATAGTAAGTTCTCCATGTTGATCATCAACATCCTTCAAGATCTAGTTAGAATGTGGGTCATCTAAGCAAAACCTTTCCTCACTATCTACATCCCTACATAGTTCATTCTCATTTGTCCAACATTGTAACTAGTAAAAGTCTTGATAAGCCCTAAAAATCTAGTATTAAAAATGTTAGCATATGTCACTCTCCTCCATCAAATCATGATCTCATGGGTGACAAGGGCTATGTTTTATTCATCTTTGCATTCCCAGAGTCTGACAATATGAGCATTATACAAAAGGAAACTCACACTTAATGGATCTTTTATTCACTTGTTTTTATTTGGCATTTGTTACTGAACATGATACACATTAGAACATAAGTATGCCTTGAGACCAAATGGCAGAGGACAACAATCCATCAGTGCAGACCATTATTTATGTTAATGACATAAATATTTTATCCCCATGCTCATCTACTATTTTTATTTCCCGAAGATATTTTTTTCAGGGCAAGAATTAATGCCAAGCTATATTTTTCACACTCTTGAAAGGATTTGCAGTGTATTCTACAAATGTATCTTCATGTTTCTAGCCTCTGCCACAGGGTCTGGCATATTAAAGTCACCTTCTGGAAGTTGTTGAAGGAATGAATAACTGAATGGATAAATGCATGAATGGATACCATTGTCCATCTGGAAATGGACTCCTGTTAAGACAGCAAGGACTCAAATCTCTAGTGAAGAACTCTGGAGCCATTCTTAATCCCTCTCTCTCCCATAGCCGCATCACAATATCTAAGGTCATTGCACTTCCAGAGCTACAAAAGCGAATACTAGTGTCTCCTTCACTCTGTTAGGTACTCACGTAAAACTAGGGAAAGAAGTAAAGGGCTTGGAAGACTTTTAAAATAACTTTTAGGAAAGGGATGGAAACAAAATGACTTTTACCCACAAAGACACAGCTGCTCATTGAAGGAGAACCTGCTAATAGGTCTTCAGTTCAGTTCAGTCGCTCAGTCGTGTCCGACTCTTTGTGACCCCATGGACTGCAGCATGTCAGGCTTTCCTGTCCATCACAACTCTTGGTTTGAGCTGCTCAAACCCATGTCCATTGAGTCAGTGATGCCGTCCAACCATCTCATCCTCTGTCATCCCCTTCTCCTCCTGCCTTCAATCTTTCCCAGCATCAGAGTCTTTACCAATGAGTCAGTTTTTCACATCAGGTTGACAAAATATTGGAGTTCCATCTTCAGCATCAGTCCTTCCAATGAATATTCAGTACTGATTTCCTTTAGGATGGACTGGTTGGATCTCCCTGCAGTCCAAGGGACTCTCAGGAGTCTTCTCCAACATCACAGTTCAAAAGTATCAATTCTTCAGTGTTCAGCTTTCTTTATAGTCCAACTCTGACATCCATACATGACCACTGGAAAAATCATAGCTTTGACTAGATGGACCCTTGTCAGCAAAGTAATGTCTCTGCTTTTTAATAGTTTGAATAGCTTTTAATTGTTCCTACTGAATGTGAAAAATAGTAACCTTTTACTTCCATAATGAAGATATGAAAAGGACACAGAGAAGCTATATACGTGGTGGTAAAGAGGCAGAAATTCAAAATGGTTTTTTGGATACCTAATCAGAAAGGCTTCTATAGAACCAATGCATTTGAATGCAGTTAGCAATTACTCATATGTATTAATCAATTTAGGGCTTCCCTGGTGGCTTAGAGGGTTAAGCGTCTGCCTGCAATGCCAGAGACCCAGGTTCAATCCCTGAAGATCCCCTGCAGAAGGAAATGGCAACCCACTCCAGTACTCTTGCCTGGGAAATCCCATGGATGGAGGAGCCTGGGAGGCTGCATTCCATGGGGTCACAAAAAGTTGGACATGACTAAGCGACTTCCCTTCACTATTAATCAATTTGATACTCAAANGCAATGCCAGAGACCCAGGTTCAATCCCTGAAGATCCCCTGCAGAAGGAAATGGCAACCCACTCCAGTACTCTTGCCTGGGAAATCCCATGGATGGAGGAGCCTGGGAGGCTGCATTCCATGGGGTCACAAAAAGTTGGACATGACTAAGCGACTTCCCTTCACTATTAATCAATTTGATACTCAAATCAACCATGAGAATTGGAAAAGTATTAGCCTAAATTGATGAGGTAAATGAAGGTTTAGGATTTTTAAGTCCCAAAGTTTAATACATATTAGACAGATTTCTTTGAAAAATGTATATGTATCTCAAATTAAATAAGGTTGACTGACTACCTTTCATTTACTGCCCTCATATTAATGCCAAATGTTTCATGTACTGTGTATATAAGGTAAAACATTCTGAATATAAATTTCAAGGATTTGAGCCTTCACAATTATATCTAATTCCTATAATCATAACTTTAAAATTCTGTGATATGTCATACAAGGTGTAATTTCCGATTTTCAGGTTATCACTGTGGCTTTTCAGCTGTAGGCCATGGGATAACCTTCCTGAGCAACTCTGCTGTGAACATTGACATTAACCTTCATCAATTTCTCTTTCAAAGACAGATGGCTTTTCATTTCACATACCTCTCTCTTATTGTGAATAACCTTTATTGGTGCTTAGCTTACACCCTTTGGGAATTCATTTTTTAAGATGTTAGTTTATTGCAACTTGGGAGAAACAAAGAAATATCCCCAAAAGGGATGTCTGACACATGAGTGGGAGCAGAGAAAAAAATCACCATTTCCTTCTTTAGAGACTGGTGGCTACTTATATTACTATCATCAGAGCACAGTTCNATTGATCAGATTTATTTTACAAATAAATTAGTCTTGATATGGTGTGTGTTTGTGTGTGTGTGAAGAACACTGCTTGCTTTAAGTCCATTGCTAAAATCACATGTATAATGCTTGTGTAAAGATTGGGTATAAATAACAAAATATATGACCTATATAGTGTTTCCCACTAGCATACTTCGGAACATGTTCCTAATATCTGATCAGTTTTCCCCCAACATAAATGTCTAGGCACATATAAAGGAGGCTTAGCACCTAAGAACATGATCTAGACTCAGAAAAAGCAGCTAAATCACCTTGGCATCAAGGGATATGCTTTGGTTTATTGAAGTATTTACAACTAAAAAGGGAAATGATGGAAAAGTCTGCACTTATTTTAAAGTGTGAGGAAGTCATTCTATGCAAGGATTCTTCAATATTCGCAAATCAATCAATGTAATTCACCACATTAACAAATTGAAAAATAAATGCCATATGATTATCTCAATAGATGCAGAGAAGGCCTTTGATAAAATTCAACATCCATTTATGATAAAAACTCTCCAGAAAGCAGGAATAGAAGGAACATACCTCAACATAATAAAAGCTATATATGACAAACCCACAGCAAACATTATCCTCAATGGTGAAAAATTGAAAGCATTTCCCCTAAAGTCAGGAAAAAGACAAGGATGTCCACTTTCACCGCTACTATTCAACATAGTTCTGGAAGTTTTGGCCACAGCAATCAGAGCAGAAAAAGAAATAAAAGGAATCCAAATTGGAAAAGAAGAAGTAAAACTCTCACTGTTTGCAGATGACATGATCCTCTACATAGAAAACCCTAAAGACTCCGTCATGCAGTATTTATTTTCCATGCCTAGCTTATTTCAGTCAATAGTGTCCTCCAGATTCATCCATGTTGTAACAAATGGCAGAATTTCCTTCTTCTGTGGCTGAATAATATTCGATTGTATGTGTATCTCACATTTTCTTTATCCATTGATGGAGGTTTGGTGCTGGAGAATTATGATTCTGAGAGACCTTTTTGCATTATATTTGTTTGATTGATATTTAATAACACTTAGTGTCCTCCAGATTCATCCATGTTGTAACAAATGGCAGAATTTCCTTCTTCTGTGGCTGAATAATATTCCATTGTATGTGTATCTCACATTTTCTTTATCCATTGATGGAGGTTTGGTGCTGGAGAATTATGATTCTGAGAGACCTTTTTGCATTATATTTGTTTGATTGATATTTGATAACACATGCAGTGATAATCTGGAGAAGGCAATGGCACCCCACTCCAGTACTCTTGCCTGGAAACTCCCGTGGACAGAGGAGCCTGATAGGCTGCAGTCCATGGGGTTGCTGAGTCAGAAGCGACTGAGCGACTTCACTTTCATTTTTCACTTACATGCATTGGAGAAGGAAATGGCAACCCACTCCAGTGTTCTTGCCTGGAGAATCCAAGGGATTGCTGAGCCCAATGGGCTGCCATCTGTGGGGTCGCACAGAGTTGGACACGACTGAAGTGACGCAGCAGCAGCAGCATCAGTGATAATCAGAGCTCTATCTGGCTTCCCTGATAGCTCAGTTGGTAAGGAATCTGCCTGCAATGCAGGAGACCCTGGTTCAATCCCTGGGTTGGGAAGATCCACTGGAGCAGGGAAAGGCTACCCACTCCAATATTCTTGGGCTTCCATTGTGGCTCAGCTGGTAAAGAAACCGCCTGAAATGTGGGAGACCTGGGTTCGATCCCTGGGTTGGGAAGATCCACTGGAGAAGGGAAAGGCTTCCCAATGGAGTATTCTGGCCTGGAGAATTCCATGGACTGTATAAGTCCATGGGGTCACAAAGAGTCAGATATGACTGAGCGACTTTCACTTTCACTATTCCATCTTATAGTTCCCTGAATGTATTTTCAAAACTGGGAGATCTTTACTATGCTCCTAGAAAGAGAGAGAAAGAAGACTTTTCTTTTTAAACACTGTGTGACCACTGTATGCTTTAGACTCTGGAGAAAAATTGGTTAAGATGAAACTTCTCTGAATTTCCAAAAGTGACTCTTTTTGCATATGTAGTTAAAGAAAACTGGTTTGATAATTTTTTTTTTTTTTCAGAATACTGAGTCTCAGAAAATAATAATTAAAAAAAAATTCTAGGAGAAAGCTTGAATTTAGCTAAGTAAATTTAAGTAAATTTAACTATTATTTTTCATTTTGCATCTGCCAGGTGAATAGCCATGACATATATGGTCATGATTCCCTGTCTTTCCATTTTCCTATTGTTTGTTGTTAAAAAGTGTGTACTCCTTGGAAGGAAAGTTATGAGCAACCTAGATAGCATATTCAAAAGCAGAGACTAAGGTC
>SJYX01022439.1:84460-109686 GCA_006410675.1 Oreotragus oreotragus
TGGAACACTGAATACTGGGAAAATCTAAGTTTACCTGCATTTGCCTTTATAGGAGAGAAAAAGTAAAGCATAACTTTCCAATGAGAAATGTGAGTATGACAGATCACAATTATTTGCCCCTTGGTTTTCACTAAAAATTAAGATTTTTAAGAATTGAGGATACTAATATAATAAAAAAATTCAGAGTGCAATAGGAAATTAGAATATGTTTTGTGTAAAACAATGAGTTTGTGTGCATGGTCAGGCTGAAATTAAACTTGGATAAATGCATTTTATTGTTAAAAGTAGGCTGCTGCTAGACTGGGTTTGGTTCCCTTCAGCTAAGGAAGCAAGTTTACTTAGAATGCTGCTTTTGATAACAAGTTATATGAACTTCCTTGCCTTTAAGTGATCTGTATTTGCTTTTGAGATCTCTTCTCTCTTTGGATAAGAGATACATGTCTTTCAGTGACCCATAATCTTATTTGACCAAATATTTTGAAACTTTTTGAAAAACTTCCCAAATATCAAATTTTATTTAAAGTTTTTTGCCCTCCAGCTATCTCTGGGGAACTTTAGAGGGCCCCTGAGTAATCTCAGAGAGGAATATTCAACCAGTATTATTTGGTATGTTGAATTACATGACAGGGATTGTTCAATGAGTAATAAACCTTCTCAGGTTATACTATATGGAAAAATGTTACTACTATAGATATTCTAGAAATTAAAATGTAGGTATGTCCTGGTATAATATATCAGTCATAATTCTGGTTATATCACAGCAAATTGATTAAGCTTCTTTGTCAACACATTGTGATCAAATCTTTAAACATGACTTTTTAAGTCTTTGATAGACATTTAAGCTGATACTTTTGTTAAAGGGCTTTACCTTCAACCTGTGGTGGATTCATGTTGATGTATGGCAAAACCAATACAATATTGTAAAGTAATTAGCCTCCAATTAAAATAAATAAATTCGCAGCACTGCTTATAATAGCCAGGACATGGAAACAACCTAGATGTCCATCAGCAGATGAATGGATAATAAAGCTGTGGTATATATACACAATGGAGTATTACTCAGCCATTAAAAAGAATACATTTGAATCTGTTCTAATGAGGTAGATGGAACTGGAGCTGATTATACAGAGTGAAGTAAGCCAGAAAGAAAAACACCAATATGGAATTTAGAAAGATGGTAATGATAACCCTGTATGCGAGACAGCAAAAGAGACACAGATGTATAGAACAATCTTTTGGACTCTGTGAGAGAAGGAGAGGGTGGGATGATTTGGGAGAATGGCATTGAAATATGTATCATATCATATAAGAAATGAATCACCAGTCTAGGTTTGATGCAGGATACAGGATGCTTGGGGCTGGTACACTGGGATGACCCAGAGGGATGGTATGGGGAGGGAGGTGGGAGGTGGATTCAGGATTGGGAATACATGTACACCCATGGCAGATTCATGTTGAAGTATGGCAAAACCAATACAATATTGTAAAGTTAAAAAAATTAAATAAAATAAAAAAAAAGAAAGGCCTTTTGACAAGTACAGGGCTGTAATGCATCTCAGATTATTGCATTGAACTGGGTAAGAAATTTAAAATCTTATGGAGAAACTGATGGCTTCATAGTGTTATTAAAATAATTGGTTGCTGAGTAAACTGGTGAATATTGTTATAATGTTTATGGGTTTTATATGGACTTTTACTGTGTTTTCCAGATATAGGGAAGCCTTTCCCTTCAAGTTAGTCATGGCTTACAGAAATTTGGTAAATTTTACTTCTATGAATAAAATTAAACTATTTTTCTTTTCTCCCTGACTGGTCCCTCTAGAAACTTGAGGCTCTCAAGTAGAGTTCTCAGGTGAATGGGAAAGACCATCTCCTGGCTTATACAGGAATCTTGGTATTTTGGGGACCAAGAATTCCACTGAGGCAGAGTCCGATGGCAGGCCTTTGGTGTGGAATTCCTGGCCCTGAGAAACCTTTTGGGAATTCATTCTGTTATTCCTGAGGAGCTCCACCAAAACCAGTTTGGAGGAGCCTGTGTAGTTGATTGATCAGATTTATTTTACAAATAAATTAGTCTTGATATGGTGTGTGTTTGTGTGTGTGTGAAGAACACTGCTTGCTTTAAGTCCATTGCTAAAATCACATGTATAATGCTTGTGTAAAGATTGGGTATAAATAACAAAATATATGACCTATATAGTGTTTCCCACTAGCATACTTCGGAACATGTTCCTAATATCTGATCAGTTTTCCCCCAACATAAATGTCTAGGCACATATAAAGGAGGCTTAGCACCTAAGAACATGATCTAGACTCAGAAAAAGCAGCTAAATCACCTTGGCATCAAGGGATATGCTTTGGTTTATTGAAGTATTTACAACTAAAAAGGGAAATGATGGAAAAGTCTGCACTTATTTTAAAGTGTGAGGAAGTCATTCTGGCTGATACATAATTTCAGTTAAACTTTACAGACCAGAGTGACCTGTATTGTGGCCTTTCAAACACGCATTATACATCTGCCTTGGCCATGGAGGAGAGAAGTATATTTGAGTCAGAAATGGAATCTCCTTGGTTCAGACATGCAAGGTAAAATGAGGCAGCCATTGTGGATGAAATACAGACACATTTCTGTATTTCTGAGCACTTGGGTTTTCAGAACCATGTAATACCTGGACAGGATGCCACTAGCCATTCTCAAAGCAGTGTCTGCTGGGAGATGGTTGTTGCAGCCTTATGACCTCATGGTCTCCTCTGTTAACCGTGAAACTTTAGGCAATAAAATTGCTTTAGATTAGATGTTAACAGATAAAAAGGAGACACATAAGTGCCCAATGGGCTTCCCTGATGGCTCAGTGGGTAAAGCATCCACCTACAATGCAGAAGACATATGGGTTTGATCCCTGGGTTGGGAAGATCCCTGGAGGAGCAAACAGCAATCCATTCCAGTATTCTTATCTGAAAAAATCCCACAGATAAAGTAGCCTGGTGGGCTACAATCTAAAGGGTCGCATGTAAAATGAGGCAGCCATTGTGGATGAAATACAGACACATTTCTGTATTTCTGAGCACTTGGGTTTTCAGAACCATGTAATACCTGGACAGGATGCCACTAGCCATTCTCAAAGCAGTGTCTGCTGGGAGATGGTTGTTGCAGCCTTATGACCTCATGGTCTCCTCTGTTAACCGTGAAACTTTAGGCAATAAAATTGCTTTAGATTAGATGTTAACAGATAAAAAGGAGACACATAAGTGCCCAATGGGCTTCCCTGATGGCTCAGTGGGTAAAGCATCCACCTACAATGCAGAAGACATATGGGTTTGATCCCTGGGTTGGGAAGATCCCTGGAGGAGCAAACAGCAATCCATTCCAGTATTCTTATCTGAAAAAATCCCACAGATAAAGTAGCCTGGTGGGCTACAATCTAAAGGGTCGCAAAGAGTCGGACGCAACTAAGCACAAGCATAGTACGGTGGCCAGTAGCTTCTGTTTTGTGTGTTTTAATACCACATCAGACTTTAAAACCTGCTTACATAAAATTAGACAGCTGGATAACTGGCAATAAGTCCCCACCAAAGTGCTAGGTCCCGACTGGATTTCAGCCTTATTCTCATGATTTCCTTCTCATACAAGATTTGGATCCAGGGCATGAAATGCATAAATATTTCCAACTTGATACCCAGTCCCCAATCAAGGTTAGGAACATAGCCCATTTCAGCAAGAAACAGCCTGAGCAGTTGTCATTCTATTTCCTGAAAGACTTGGGGAAGGTGAAACAGGACTGGAGGCTGAAGCCAAGTCCACCTACAGCCGAGTTCCTCTGCCGAATTTGTGGTTAACTTCTCTCTCCTCAGGGCTTCCCTGGTAACTCAGACGGTAAAGAATGTGCCTGCAATGTGGGAGACCTGGGTTCAGTCCCATCCCTGGCTTGGGAAGAGCCGCTGGAGGAGGGCATGGCCCCGCTCCTGGAGACTGAGGAATTTCAAGGAAAGGAAGCGGGGGGATTGCAACAGGGGCCAGGCCAGCGCAGAAACTGACTCAGGACGGTTAGCACAGGACTGTTAGCACGAGCCTCGGAGCTTGCAGGGTAGAGGTCCCGCCTCACCAATGGTCAGCCGGGTGGGAGTGGTCCTGGGGTGAAGAGTGCAGTGGGAGAGTTTGTGGCCATCCCCAGGGGCCCTCTAGGCCCTGTGGCCTCAGGCTGGCAGGTGAGCCGGTGGAGAGGCCACAGAGAGGGGCAGAGGGCTGTGTCCTGCAGAGCTCCACCCTGAGCTCTCCTTACAGCCACAGGGCCCCAGCATTAAAGCACAGCAACCTTTCCCCCTTCTCCACTTCCATGACCTAATGGCAGCAGCATCTCCATGGGTCGCAGTCCACAGAGCCCTTGGCAACTAGACTATGTGGACACTGCCATTAAGGTGACAGTTTCAACCAACTTCAGTCTCTCTGTTCAAGTTTCAAAAAATGGCACAGCTTAGATGAGTTGTGTACCTCTGAAAAAGGGAATGTGGCTCAGTCGTGTCTGACTCTCTGTGACCCCATGGACTATACAGTCCATGGAATTCTCCAGGCTAGAATACTGGAGTGGATAGCCTTTCCCTTCTCCAGGGGATCTTCCCAGGGACTGAAACCCAGGTCTCCCACATTTCAGGCAGATTCTTTACCATCTGAGCCACAAGGGGAGCCCATCTAAGAGGTGGCTAGAATTCAGGGTTAGGTTGCAAGGACATTGCACAGCATTATTTCAGGTCCATGTCTCTGGCTGGGGCTATTCTCAAGGAAGAGCAGTTGTTGCGAGCTGGGTATTAACCTGACTTACATTTACTACACATACTCCTATTGATCCAATTAATTCTCTCCAGTTTAAATAAACCATCTGAGGGCTGGCTGCATCCTGGGCTCCTGACTCCCTCGGTGATGATGGCTGGGCAGGGTCTGGAGCCCTGGGCACCGCCAGCTGAGATCTGCCTCCTCAGCCAGGCCTTGGCACTGGAGAGAGGACCCAGCCTGTGTGCTGGATGAACACTCCCAGGCAGGGTAACCAGCGCGCACAGGGTCCCCCTCCTCTTAGCCAGGGCCTGGACCTCAGACAAGTAAGACTGTTTCCATATCTTGGTTATTATAAATAGTGCTACGGTGAACATGGAGCTGTGGATATCTCATCAAGATACTGATTTTATTTCCTTTGGACTTACACCAAAGTGGGATTGTTGGATCACATGTAGTTCTATTCTTAAGTTTTTGAGGAACTTCCATACTGTTTCTCATAATGACTTCACCTCACCAAGTCTTGCTATCTTTTGTTTTTTAGATAACAGCTATCCTAACATGTGTAAAGCACTAACTCACTGTGGTTTTGATTTTTACTTCTCTGATGATGAGTAATATTGAGCAGCTTTTCCTGTGACTTTTGGCCACTTGTATATATTGTTTTGAGAAATGTCTATTCACTTCCTTTGCCCGTTTTGTGAATCAGGTTATTTGGAGTGTTTTTGCTATTGAGCATTTGAGTTCCGTGTGTATTTTGAGTATTGTCTCCTTATCAGATACATGGTTTGTAAATGTTCTCTTTCTTTCTGTAGACGGTCCCTTCACTCTGTTGATTGCTTCCTTGTAAATAAGCATTCATGGCAAACCCTGTAGTATTGTGAATTTAGCATTTGAAACCGGGCTTATATGATGTGCTTTCCATGAATAAAACCATACAATCAGATGTATGAATCAGTATCACAAAAGGGGAAGAAATATTCCAAGAGAATTCTCCTTTGGCCATTCTGAGATATTCTGATAGACTTACAGTGTTCAGTGTTATCTGTGTGGATATTAGCTGGCTGACAGACCAGAGATTGTGTTTGATTTTGGGATTACAAAGATGAGAAAACACACAGTTCCTGTCCCTGTTAAGGTTACATCTAAAAATAAAACAAAAACATATATAAATTATGCCCTATACAATATACATGGTACAGATGTACACTCTGTAAAAGAACACACTAGAAGTCTAATTTACATAAGTGGGTCAGAGTTAGTCTGGTTTAAAGTGACATTAGAGTTCAGATGTAAAAGCTGTGTTTAAGTTAGCCCGACAGAGATTGGAATAAAAGGCAAAGAAAATCATGTAAACAAAGGCCCTAAAAACACAAGGATGGGAATAGTTACCCACTCCAGTATTCTTGCCTGGAGAATCTCATGGACAGAGGAGCCTGGTGGGCTGCAGTCCATGGGGTTGCAAAGAGTCAGACATGAATCTGCCACGGGTGTACCCGAACTCCCAAACATGATTCAAGTCAATGTATGCCAAAACCAATAGAGCATTGTAAAGTAAAATAAAGTAAAATGGAAGCTCTTAAAAAAAAATACAAAATATTAAATAAATAAATAAATAAAAGAGTCAGACATGACAAAGCGACTGAGCCCAAAAACTCAAGGCTTGGAATTTTCAAATACCTGTATTACCTAAAGTAGGCCTCAAATATGATGATCATGGAAGAGATAAGACATATGAAAAGAGACTAGACTATGTATGACCTTTCAAAGTCAGTGAGTTCAAAATTTTTCCTATCAGCAAAAAGTCACAGAAGCAAGATGAACAGAAGAATTACAGTAAAGGATGTAGGTCACGGCCAGTTTATTCAAACTTTCTAAGGGCTTCATTTCCTTTTTTGTAAAAATCAAATGGCATCTGTGTTTACTTCATTGCACTATTAAAAACAAAATAACATAGGAAATGTTTATAGAATTATGCTTACCACATAATCATAATTAATTTAGATATTTTATAGTAATAGAATATTGTTTATTGACGAGTTTAATGATGATTGATAAATAGCTAATAAAGTAACAGCAAGGATAACTAAGTTTTTGGCGTGACAATCACCCAGGTAGATGGATGGGTCAGGCGTAGATATGTTGAAAGTCAGACAAGTGATCTGGAATGTGGTCTAACTCTGGGATTCATTGAAATATGGATGATGTTTGAAATGTGAATGAGATTTCATAGGGAGAGAATGTACAGTAAGAAAACAGTAAAGCCAGCACTGAAACCTAGCACAACACAAATTAAGGAGCAACTGGGAGAGATTTCTAGAAAACTGAGCTAAGAGATGGGTGAAGAAAGATAAAGAAAATGAAGCCAAGAGAACAGAAAGTTCCAGGAAGGTGGGCATGGCCATCTGTCCTAAATGGTGTCAGATGAGATCTGAATAATATCTGCTGGATTCAGCAGCAGGTGATGACTGATGACAGTAAGAAAAATGTTACAAAAATGGTGAGAGAAAAAGCACATTTTAGGGATCAAAGAGTGAAAGGGGGGGAACAGATGGGGGCAGTGTCTGTAGAAACATTGTTAGAGAATCTTGGCTCTGGAGAAGGTTAAGAAATTTGGGTAGTTGAAAAGAGTTTTGAGATGAAGAGAAGACTTGATTAAGAAGGCAATAGAATATTTGAAATATTTCATTATTTGATATTTTTTCAAACGACAAACTTAAATATTTATTTTTTATTTATTTTTTTTTTACTTTATCTTTTTTTTTTTTTTTAACTTTTACTTTACAGTACTGTATTGGTTTTGGCACACATTGACATGAATCCATCATGGGTGTAACAAACTTAAATATTAATATATACCTACTTGTAACAAATAAAGCAGATTGTCACCCCACATCTATTTGTCCTCAGCCTTCACTCACTCACACATATATCTAGCCAGTTTTAGCAGGATGGTATGAACCTTTTCCTGGGTTCATGCAGATATGTGCAACAACATATACTCATATGGGGAAGGGATTAAGACTTGCTTTGTTTTTTTTCCCTAAATGGAATCATACCATATACATATGTTTCCAATTCCTTTGAACAATATGTCACCTTTACAAATGAATAAATATGAAGCTTTTTTGTTGTCTGTTTATACTGATATGTAAATGTATATTTCATTTTGAAAATAGACAATCATATTCAATATAAATATGAGGGTTCTGTTTTTTCAGTCTTTTTTTTTTGTTGTTGTTGTTGTTACCACTTCTTTCCAGCCCTGACCTATCTGTCCACAAAACTCTTACTTATAGATTTTACAGGTTTGTTTACTACTGAGTGCTTATTATTTCACACTTTTCTTCATCTTCAAATAATTTTTTCTACCTTTTATTTACTGTAACATGTTTATGTGTTTCCTGTAAGAAAACCTGCAACTATTTAAAAATAAAACATAAAGACCTTAGTAACATATTTATTTTTCCTAAAGAGATGTGTATCCTCACCTGCATTCATAGGTGGTTCAAAACACAATTGAAAAAAAGGAAAGGCCATATACCTTTAAGAATTTCAAAATACTATGCCTCTCCATGCTAACCGGTTTAACTAAAGAATATATAGCAGCTTCCCAGAGAGACCATTTCATCTGACTCAAGTGTTCTTCCCTGGAGTATAATGAAATAGCTATGTGATAACGAAGAGTAACACCGAACTGTGTCTTAAAATGGGAAATGAATGGTTTTATTACAGCCAAATGAATCTGCCAAAGGAATTTATGCAGAATGTGTTTTAGATTTAGAATTTGCATGCCATGCTAGTTTTTATCGCTATTAATATGCTATTATAAAGCTGGAAATTTGATGTTTTAAAGTGCCTCCTGATAGTGAATTAGTCAACACATAAAATGCTTTTGAAGTAGCATCCCAATTTTCCAGTTCAAATCTTTGCATCCCAAGGTGATTAAATGACTCTGATCAGGTATTTCAATTGTTGTACTTCACCCCTCTGCAACTTTCTTCATAGGGGTACATGTACTTTGGGGTATCTACTGTGTTCCATGTTCTAAATTTGAAAGGTGTTTTGTGCATGTGATCACAAGTACATCTTATCATTACATGAGATAGTTATGATTTGCCTCCAGTTTAAAGGCAAAGAAACTAAGACAGGTATTTTACAAAAGGAGGTCAGAGCTGCTATTTGGCAAAGCTAGAATTGTGAGCATCAGTCTGTGGGATGCCAGCAGCTGGAACCTTTCTAGTGGGTCATGCTACATCCTTCAGATCCAGGTGTATGGACTGGCTCAGGAACTTGGTTTGAACTGCATTAAACCAAGTTTATATAGAGCAATGACAAATTTTAAGAACATTTGACATAATAACAACTTATTGACCAGAGACATATTAATACATCTTCAGTAACCTGAATGTTATTGATAAGACTGTTTCAGTATTCACTTACACAACAAATTCCCAGCCACCAGCATTAGTTTCTGCAAAAATCCTGAAGTCAATAATGTGTTAATCATTGGGCATATATTTATTTCATATTTCACTAAAGTTCCTTAGAATATGGAAAATTATTCATGTTTTACATAAACAAAAACTTAACTATGATTGACCTGGAGGGTAAGGAATAAAACAGAATGATTATGTCTACACTTGTCTCTTTCTAAAACTCAAATACTAAGTTACCATTCTCTATCTGTTCTACTTGTCTGTTATCTTTTCCACATTCCTCCCGAAAGTATTTTAGGGCTTACTATATACTTACTTTGGGTTTCCCCAGTGACTCAGTGGCAGAGAATCTACCTGCAATGCAGGAGCCATGGAAGACAGGTTTGATCCCTGGTTCAGGAAGATTCCCTGGAGGAGGGCATTGCAACCCACTTCAGTATTTTTGTCTGGAGAATCCCACGGACAGAGGAACCTGGCAGGCTACAGTCCATAGGGTTGCAAAGAATCGGACGTGATGGAAGCAACTTAGCATCCACACATATACTTATTTTACACTAAATATTAGTACTTATTTCTTATCCTCATTGCATATAGTCTCAATACTGGCTGCAAGTCTGCTAGTGGCTTCTCATTCCAGGCCAAGAATAAGGAAGCAGAGTCTATGGGGGTTATGTTTTACAAACAGGTTAGAGGCTTGACTTGGCCATACAATCAAATATGCACATTTTTTGTGGAGCTGGCATATATCATGATGGCCCAGATTACATTAGTTGAAGAAAGTCCCCTTCTAGGGCCAAGAATAGGGCAGGAAAACACATTCCATCTATTGGGAGACATGGCAAGTCACATTTAACTGGATGTGCAGGTAATCGTGTTACATGTAATAAAGTGGATAGCTATGAACTATATTATCTACCAAATTTCCAAAAGCATAACTAAATCTGAGCATTTCTGGCTGGATTTTGAAACCCCTATAATCTGGATACACCCTATCAACTCACTGGTAGTTACTGTCTAAAGTAATCCATCTGCTCAGCCCACACTACATTGTTATCTGCCACTTACTGTTCATGCTGTGGCCTCCACCTTGGATATTTTCTTTCTTTTCCCCCTACTTCAGTATATTTCAGGGACTTCCTAGTGACTCAGAATGTAAAGAATCTGCCTGCAATGCAAGAAACCTGGGTTCAATCTCTGGGTGGGGAAGATCCCCCGGATAAGGGAATAGCTACCCACTTCAGTATTCTTGCCTGGAGAATTTCATGGACAGAGGAGTCTGGCAGGTTACAGTCCATGGGGTCTCAAAGAGTTGGATATGACTGAGCGACTTTCACTTTCAATATATTTCACTTAATCTTTCTTAACATCCTGTTCAGTCACATTGTAAGATGTGAATGGGCTTTAACAATGGAATATGGGAGAAATGATGTTTTTCACTGCCAAATCAAGCCATAAAATACACTGAATGCTGTCATGTTAAAAATTGCAATGTCATAAGACAAAAGGAGCCTGGATCCTTGAAGACCAAATTGGATAAAGGCAGCCAGGGAGAGCAGCCTGATCCTAACAAAGAAGTGCACTCACCATCCACACACACGTGCACACAACACGCACGTGAACACACACACACACAATGAGGCAGGGCTAAAATGCCCACGAGAAAAAATAACATTCTACAATAATTTATTAAACCTGAAATATAAAGAAAAGAAATAGCACAGAAAAGAAGAAGCAAGTAGAAATATTATAGACTAAAACCCAAACAGAGTAATAATTGTACTGATACAATTGACACAGATGATTGTGCTAGATAAAAAAATCAGGAGCCAACCATATGCAATTTACATGAGAGGTATGTTAAAGCTATAGATACACATAGTGTGAAAATAATACAAAGATACAAAATGGTATATCATGCAAATACGAAACACATGAAAGCCAATATAGCTATACTAGATGAGGCAAAGTAGACTGGGATACATAGACTGTTACCAGAGATAGAGGGTTGTTTTATACTGTTAAATGCCATTATATCAACTTGCAGCTTTGATGTAACTGCATAACATTAAATGTCAACTTATCACACCATAATAACCCTGAATATATCTGGATCTGTAACAAAATAGTATATTTGTTGTTGTTGTTCAGTCACCAAGTCATGCCTGACTCTTCGCAACCCCTCCGCGAGCCTGACTGCAGCAGCCAGGCTTCTCTGTTGCATACCGTCTCCCAGAGTTTGCACAAGTTCATGTCCGGTGAGAAAGAAGGCAATGGCACCCCACTGCAGTACTCTTGCCTGGAAAATCCCATGGGTGGAGGAGCCTGGTAGGCTGCAGTCCATGGGGTCGTGAAGAACCAGACACGACTGAGAGACGTCACTTTCACTTTTCACTTTCATGCATTGGAGAAGGAAATGGCAACCCACTCCAGTGTTCTTGCCTAGAGAATCCCAGGGACGGGGAAGCCTGGTGGGCTGCCGTCTGTGGGGTTGCACAGAGTCGGACACGACTGACGCGACTTAGTAGCAGAAGCAGCAGCATGTCCAGTGATCGGTGATGCCAGCCAACCATCTCATCCTCGGTTGCTCCCTTCTCCTTCTGCCTTCAATCTTTCCCAGTATAAGAGTCTTTTCCAGGGAGTCAGCTCTTTGCATCAAGTGGCCAAATATTGGAGTTTCAGCTTTAGGATCAGTACTTCCAATGAGTATTCAGAGTTGACTTCCTTTAAGACTGACTGGTTTGATCTCCTTGATCAAACTCAAGGGACCCTCAAGAGTCTTCTCCAACACCACAGTTCAGAACCATCAGTACTTTGGTGCTTTGCTTTCTTTATTGTCTGGCTCTCACAACCACATGTGACTACTGGAAAGACTACAGCCTTGACTATACCGACCTTTGCTGGCAAAGTGATCTTTGCTTTTTAACACACTGTCTAGATTTTTCATAGCTTTCCTACCAAAAAGCAATTGTCTTCTAATTTCAGGGCTGCAGTCACCATCCACAGTGATTTTAGAGCCCAAGGGAAGAGGGAAACTGTCACTGCTTCCTCCTTTTCTCCTATTTGCCATGAAATGATGGGACCAGATGCCACAATCTTAGTTTTTTTACTACTGAATTTTAAGCCAGCCTTTTCACTCTCCTCTTTTACCCTCATTAAGGAGACTCTAGTTCCTCTTTGCTTTTTTGCCATTAGAGTGGTATCATCCACATAACTGAGATTTAAAATTGTATACACATGAACCAAAAACTGATGGAATAAAAAGGAGAAAGAAATGAACAACTTCAGTGAGTTGGAGATTTTAGCTTTGCTCTCAAGTGATAATAGAACAAACACATAAGCTCATTGTTAAAGCCTCAGGCACTTAGTTTTACCCAAAGCACAGGGAGAAAAAAAGGAGGTGAGGAATCTACATTTACTAGAAGTTGAGCATATCACTGCCATTTACATTCAACTGGTTAGCATTTAATCACACGGGCACACCTAGCTACAAGAGGATCTTGTTCTTTATTGCAGATGGCTCAGCATATATACATGATAAATATTTTTACATATGGACTTGCCTTGTGGTTCAGTGGTAAAGAATCCACTTGCAATATAGGAGATGCAGGAGATATGGGTTCAATCCTGGAGTTGGTAAGATTCCCTGGAGAAGGAGATGTGTTCCACTCCAGTATTCCTGCCTGGAAAGTCCCAAGGACAGAGGAGACTGGTGGACTTCAGTCCATGGGATCACAAAGAGACATGACTGAGCAACTAAGCATACAGGCACATAGATACAGATGTATATAAAGATACAGATATGTGTATGTATACCCATTAGTGTGTGTATGTTGTGTGCATATAACCAGAGAAGAAGGCAAATCAGATGCCAGTTCATTGTCTCTACCACAAGAATGATCCACAAATATGCAGTTTGTATTTGAAAAAATATATATATGCTCACTTACAAAACAAAAAATGCTAAATTTAATAGAATAAATCTAAGTCTGTCCTCTAGGTAAAGATAATAAGCAACTTCCTGAGCAAAAAATCTTAGTCTATTTTCATTAATGAGTATAGCTTCAAAGATACTAAATAAAATACAAGCTGAATGCAACAGTGTTCAAAATAATTTTATTAAAATGTTTACCCTAGGTATATAAGAATGGCATATCTAATGGACTATAAGAATGGTGATATAGTAATAAAAAAAACAGAAATGAGAACATGAAATGAAAAGAAAAAAGTATAATTTTCAGATAATATAATTGTATACACAGTGGATGCAAGTAAATACAAGAACATCTAAAAAGTATACAAATGAGACAGTTCATCAAGATAACTTAAACAAAGGACCTCCGTGGTGGTCTCTGCTTCTCCTGCAAGGGGCACAGGTTTGATCCTTGGTGGGGAAGTTCCCCATACTGTAGCCAAAAAGAAAAAAAAAAAAAAGAGAGCGAGAGAGAGAGATTTCTTAAGACCACAATAAAAATTTAGTAAGCTTCCTATAACAGTTAATTAGAGAGATAAAATTACAAACACATAAAATATAAAGTGCAAAGAAATAAATGTAAGAAATATGTATGACATTTTAAAAAATTCTTAAAAAAATATATTAAAGTCTATAAAAGAAAGCTGGAATAAGTACAATTACATATATCAGCTGGAAAACTCAAAATAATGAGGATATCCAGATAATCAAAATTTAATTCAATTTAATCAATTTCAATGAAAATTCTCAACAGGGTGTTTAGTAAGCCATAATGTATTTCTAAATTGTATACAAAAGAGAAAGTGTCCTAGAATCACAAAGACACTTTTGACATTACTTCACCAGATACCGTTTTTTCTTACAAAGCTATAAGCAATGCAAACAAAATTGGCCCAGGGAGAAAGACATAGAAAAAGACCAAAAAGTTCAGCAACATACCCACTGCATATGTGAACTTGATATCTATTATAAATTGCTTTATAATCAACAGCAACAGATTGGATGATTCCATAAATTAGATTGGGAAAATTCATTTTTCATTTCATAAATATTGTATACCACTTTCTCATAAAACTTGTATTATTATTTTTAAGGAAAAGCATAAGCAATGAGTTTATAATGTCTGAGATGTAAAGTTATTTAAACAAGGCACCTTAATAAAACATAAATCACAAAGAATAAGATTGACACAAAACAAAACAAAAAGAGCAATGAAAATGGTATTTTTAGAAAAGGAAGAACTGATTCAAGAATTATATTTGCAATCTATAGGAGATTTTTCAAAACCCTATAAAATATTTTAAAATTAACAGCTGAATAAAAATGAGGACCGAGGGTAGGAACACGTAATGCATGAAAGAAGCAATCTTATTTCCCTAAAAATAAAATCAGCCACACTGGATAACTAGGAAATGCAAGGAAAGTGATCAACTGTGCCAAGCTGTAGAAAGCTTTTATAAGACAAGGACTGAGCATTGATCTTTGATCTACAATAATTAATCATTGGGAATCTTGATAGGAGTAGAACAGGGCACAAGTGTTATGGGTAAAAATCTGGTTGGTGTAAGTTCAAGAGAAAATTAAAGGAGAAGAAAAAAGAAACAAGATTTTTTGTTAAAAGCGAATGAGTTAGTAGGACAGTGAATGAAGAAAAATGTGAGCTCAGGACCACTTGGTAACTTTGTTTTTTAAATTATGTTTGTATTAATACAAGAAATGATTAGAGAATGTATAGCAAGCAGGAGAGAAAGAATTGCTTGTGTGGTGTCCTAGGTTGGAGCTGAATGTCTGTGGCAAGGTGGCCTTAGAAAGAAAGGCACTGGATTTATTTCCCAGGAGAGGAGGTAGAGACGATACTGTGGTCTATATGCAAGCATGTGGGCAGATTTTATAACAGGATTGTGGGGGAATTCTCATTGTAATTGCTTTCATTTTCTCAGGGAAATAGGAAGAATCATCATTAGCTGAGAACTAAGTTATTCGAAGTTTGGGAAAAGACAGGAAAGTTCTAAAGAGTCAAAGAATAGCAAGGGAGAGTGAATGGAATAGGAACACTAACAGGATTGTTAGCTTGAAATAATTATTCACTTGAAGTCATAAATTTATCAGTCATAAATTTACATTTTTCAACTTATATTGAAAAATTATATTACATTTTTCAACTTTAGTTCAGTCTCTCAGTTGCGTCCAACTCTTTGTGACCCCATGACCGCAGCACACCAAGCTTCCCTGTCCATCACCAACTCCCAGAGCTTACTCAGACTCATGCCCATCAAGTCGGTGATGTCATCCAACTGTCTCATCCTCTGTAGTACCCTTCTTCTCCTATCTTCAATCTTTCTCAACAGCAGGGTCTTTTCCAACGAGTCAGTTCTTCATAGTCTGTTACTGTTTCCATTGTTTCCCCATCTATTTGCTATGAAGTGATGGGACCAGATGCCATGATGTTACTCTTGAATGCTGAGTTTTCAGCCAGCTTTTTCACTTTCCTCTTTCACTTTAATCAAGAGATTCCTCAGTTCCTCTTCACTTTCTGCCATAAGGGTGGTGTCCACTACATATCTGAGGTTATTGATATTTCTCCAAGTAACTTGATTCCAGCTTGTGCTTCATCCAGCCCAGCATTTTGCATGATGTACTCTGCATAGAAGTTAAACAAGCAGAGTGACAATATATAACCTTGACCTTCTCCTTTTCCAATTTGGAACCATTCCATTGTTCCATGTCTAGTTCTAACTGTTGCTTCTTGACCTGCATACAGATTTCTTAGGAAGCAGGTAAGGTGGTATGGTATTCCCATCTGTTTAAGAACTTTCAACAGTTTGATGTAACCCACACATTCAAAGGCTTTGGCATAATCAATAAAGCAGAAGTAGATGTTTTTCTGAACTCTCTTGCTTTTTTGATGATCCAGCAGATTTTGGCAATTTAATCTCTGGTTCCTCCACCTTTTCTCAATCCAGCTTGAACATCCAGAATTTTTCAGTTCACATACTGTTGAAGCCTGGCTTGGAGAATTTTGAGCATTACTTTGCTAGCATGTATATCGAATTATAGTAATAACAAACTGAGAGCAAGTATATAATCTAAAACCATTTCATCAGTGCAGATGTTTGCACACAATAGAGCGAGGGATGGACAGAACAAATGTTGAGTTTATGACAGACTAGTGCAATTAAATAGAAGAAGGGGAAGGAGGTTGAGCATGAATTCAACTATGTGATGGCATTGCTGGTTGGTGAAATGTAACTGTGTAAGGGGGAAATGACAAAATGGGGAGGATGAGAGTCACTGACAAAGTAAATGCGCTAAAGAACATTTGTCAATAACAGGGCTTAAAACCACAGTTGAGTGAGAAAAGGGGGTGTGGGATTATGTTTTGGCATCTTGAGAGGGCTAATACAATAAAAGAGGCAATAAAATCCCTTTTGCTCATGAGCATACTAAAGCGTTTTCTATTACTGGCATAAAAATGCTTTATAAGTAATAGCTATGACTTTAAATGACCTGATGCCATAAATTAGAATGCTTGAGTGATGAGTACATGGACGTTGGCAACAATGTCGTAAAATCCTGAAAACCTTGAAATACTTAATGAAAGAATAAAAGATATAACTCGTTTTGGCAGAATATAAATTTGACACAGACAAGATGAAGACAGGATGACAAGCTGGAAGCTGATTTCACTAATGCTTATGAGCTGTGATTAAGATTCAGCTAGAAAAGTGGCAGAAGACAATGAGATGAAAGTGATTCAAGGAATAGTGTGGGTATAAAAATGACAGGGGGAACAAGGAGGGGAGGGTGATACCCAGTTTGCAGATCCCTGTGTAGACAGTGGTGTCATTAATTGAAGTAGGTCTTCTTCACAGCAGATTTCTTCAAGGAAAATGATGCCTTCTGCTCTTACATATGTCCATTTCAAACTCACAGTTAAGAATGAGCAGAAGGAATTCCCCTTGTACACTCTGTGATTGTGGTTTTACTATTAACTTTGAACTACCACGAGTACAGACTATAGAACACATGAGTGATATGTTCACCAATTGGACAGAAGCATGTGGTTAAGAGAGATGAACGCTTGTGACAAGTTTTAGAGGATGGGAAGATTTATAAGGAGATGAATCTATAGGCAGTCCATAAGGATGATGCTATTCTCAGTACAGTTGCGAGCCATTAAAGTTCCTGCTGCATAAGTGATGTTTAGTCTAAATTTGTCAGGTAAGTTTTCCAAGATCACAGTGAAAGACAGTCTTTGATTCACTTCCGGAGCATAAATTAGATGAACGGACTAGTGGAAACAACTGCCCAGTGTCTGCATGTAGGTGCTAAGTCACTCAGTCGTGTCCCACTCTTTGTGATCCCATGGACTGGAGCCAACCAGGCTCCTCTGTCCAGAGGATTCTCCAGACAAGAATAGTGGAGTGGGTTGCCATGCCCTCCTCCAGGGGATTTTTCCAACCTAGGGATTAAACCCAGGTCCCTGATCTCTCCAGCATTATGATGCGAGTTCTTTACCACTAGCTCCACCTGGGAAGCCCAATGTGGACCTAATGTTTATTTTTTTAATGAAAAACAGATAACAACAGATTTTATGTTTCCCTAAATGTGTTTTTAAGTTTATAATAGTTACTGGAAATGTTTTAAGTTTGCAAAAGTAACTATAAGTATTTGCTTGGCCATGCCAGTTTTTAGAATGGGCCATTGAATACGGGAGGAGCAAGGGATAAAAAATGAGTTGAGAGGAGTGAGGATGCAGTGGAAGGAAAACCATCAGAAAAGGATTTTCCTGTGCTTTGGCAAAAGTTCCTTCTCAGTATATAATTTGGATGAATTCAGCATCTGCTTTAGACAAATGGAGAAGAAAGACATCATCTTAAAAGATAGAAAAATAATTATACCTCTGTGTATTAATCTCAGTAAACCTTCTTTAATTTTGGGTTTCCCTGGAAGTTCAGCTGGTAAAGAATCTGCCTGCAATGCAGGAGACCCCAGGTCAATTCCTGTCCGTAATTTTAACGTTTTAAATAGTTAGGCAAGAACATGAACACATGCATTATAAATACCTATTAGTGAAGAAAAGTTTCTTTTTTTCCCCCTATGAAATGCAACATGTTGCTATACTGGTTATATTATCATCGACTGAGTCATAAACTATTAATTTAATTTATAATTTATCTTATTAAATTACCTAGACTCTTGAGTCTTTAAGCAAATACAAATTTTACCATCTTTTGTATTATTCTTTAAACCATAATTAAAGGCATGACAGCCCAATTTGGCCATCATAAGTTATTAGTCTGGCATAAAAATTACTACATGGTTATTTCATTATTAAAGTGAAATTAAAAATAATAAATATCATTACAAACTGAATGTTTTAGTGATGAGAACACTTATTGGTTCTCTCCTCTCTATTATATTAGACTCTATATAAAAGTCTAAAATGTGCACCACACCCATCAGGAAATTTTAATATAATTTCTAATCATCATGATTTTATTTTTTATGTTGTCTCTAGAGTTGATTAAGTTGATAATTAAAATTAAATATTTATACACATATTTATTTAATGGAGCCCACATCCCATGGATTGTTCTCTTCCCTGCGAGCAAGATTGAGCTGATATATAAGCAGAAGAGACAGCCACTGGCTGCAATAGCTTCAGTAATGTCAAAAATTATTCAGCTTTTCCTTCCCTCAAGCACCCAACTGAAATGCTCAAATAGTATTATCACCAATTTATTTTCCTTTAAAACAAACTTCACATATCTATTAGCTTACTTGAACCCTCAAAATTACACTGTGAAATACTGGGATGGGAAAGGATTAAACCCAAGCAAAGTTCATAAGCCAGAGAGGATTCTACTCTAACTAGCAAAAAATATGGAAACCAGGATACAAATCTTCATCTTATGCCTGATTCTGTTTGTTTCACTTGAAANGATTGATCAGATTTATTTTACAAATAAATTAGTCTTGATATGGTGTGTGTTTGTGTGTGTGTGAAGAACAATGCTTGCTTTAAGTCCATTGCTAAAATCACATGTATAATGCTTATGTAAAAATTGGGTATAAGTAACAAAATATATGACCTATATAGTGTTTCCCACTAGCATACTTCGGAACATGTTCCCAATATCTGATCAGTTTTCCCCCAACATAAATATCTAGGCACATATAAAGGAGGCTTAGCACCTAGGAACATGATCTAGACTCAGAAAAAGCAGCTAAATCACCTTGGCATCAAGGGACATGCTTTGGTATATAGTGTTTCCCACTAGCATACTTCGGAACATGTTCCCAATATCTGATCAGTTTTCCCCCAACATAAATATCTAGGCACATATAAAGGAGGCTTAGCACCTAGGAACATGATCTAGACTCAGAAAAAGCAGCTAAATCACCTTGGCATCAAGGGACATGCTTTGGTTTATTGAAGTATTTACAACTAAAAAGGGAAATGATGGAAAAGTCTGCACTTATTTTAAAGTGTGAGGAAGTCATTCTGGCTGATACATAATTTCAGTTAAACTTTGCAGACCAGAGTGACCTGTATTGTGGCCTTTCAGACATGCATTATACATCTGCCTTGGCCATGGAGGAGAGAAGTATATTTGAGTCAGAAATGGAATTTCCTTGGTTCAGACATGCAAGGTAAAATAAGGCAGCCATTGTGGATGAAATACAGACACATTTCTGTATTTCTGAGCACTTGGGTTTTCAGAACCATGTAATACCTGGACAGGATGCCACTAGCCATTCTCAAAGCAGTGTCTGCTGGGAGATGGTTGTTGCAGCCTTATGACCTCATGGTCTCCTCTGTTAACCGTGAAACTTTAGGCAATAAAATTGCTTTAAATTAGATGTTAACAGATAAAAGGAGACACATAAGTGCCCAATGGGCTTCCCTGATGGCTCAGTGGGTAAAGCATCCACCTGCAATGCAGAAGACATATGGGTTTGATCCCTGGGTTGGGAAGATCCCTGGAGGAGCAAACAGCAATCCACTCCAGTATTCTTATCTGAAAAAATCCCACAGATAAAGTAGCCTGGTGGGCTACAATCTAAAGGGTCGCAAAGAGTCGGACGCAACTAAGCACAAGCATAGTACGGTGGCCAGTAGCTTCTGTTTTGTGTGTTTTAATACCACATCAGACTTTAAAACCTGCTTACATAAAATTAGACAGCTGGATAACTGGCAATAAGTCCCCACCAAAGTGCTAGGTCCCGACTGGATTTCAGCCTTATTCTCATGAATTCCTTCTCATACAAGATTTGGATCCAGGGCATGAAATGCAGAAATATATTTCCAACTTGATACCCAGTCCCCAATCAAGGTTAGGAACATAGCCCATTTCAGCAAGAAACAGCCTGAGCAGTTGTCATTCTATTTCCTGAAAGACTTGGGGAAGGTGAAACAGGACTGGAGGCTGAAGCCAAGTCCACCTACAGCCGAGTTCCTCTGCCGAATTTGTGGTTAACTTCTCTCTCCTCAGGGCTTCCCTGGTAACTCAGACGGTAAAGAATGTGCCTGCAATGTGGGAGACCTGGGTTCAGTCCCATCCCTGGCTTGGGAAGAGCCGCTGGAGGAGGGCATGGCCCCGCTCCTGGAGACTGAGGAATTTCAAGGAAAGGAAGCGGGGGGATTGCAACAGGGGCCAGGCCAGCGCAGAAACTGACTCAGGACGGTTAGCACAGGACTGTTAGCACGAGCCTCGGAGCTTGCAGGGTAGAGGTCCCGCCTCACCAATGGTCAGCCGGGTGGGAGTGGTCCTGGGGTGAAGAGTGCAGTGGGAGAGTTTGTGGCCATCCCCAGGGGCCCTCTAGGCCCTGTGGCCTCAGGCTGGCAGGTGAGCCGGTGGAGAGGCCACAGAGAGGGNAAGGTTAGGAACATAGCCCATTTCAGCAAGAAACAGCCTGAGCAGTTGTCATTCTATTTCCTGAAAGACCTGGGGAAGGTGAAACAGGACTGGAGGTTGAAGCCAAGTCCACCTACAACCGAGTTCCTCTGCCGAATTTGTGGTTAACTTCTCTCTCCTCAGGGCTTCCCTGGTAACTCAGATGGTAAAGAATGTGCCTGCAATGCGGGAGACCTGGGTTCAGTCCCATCCCTGGCTTGGGAAGATCCGCTGGAGGAGGGCATGGCCCCGCTCCTGGAGACTGAGGAATTTCAAGGAAAGGAAGTGGGGGGATTGTAACAGGGGCCAGGCCAGCGCAGAAATTGACTCAGGACGGTTAGCACAGGACTGTTAGCGCGAGCCTCGGAGCTTGGAGGGTAGAGGTCCCGCCTCACCAATGGTCAGCCGGGTGGGAGTGGTCCTGGGGTGAAGAGTGCAGTGAGAGAGTTTGTGGCCTTCCCCAGGGGCCCTCTAGGCCCTGTGGCCTCAGGCTGGCAGGTGAGCCGGTGGAGAGGCCACAGAGAGGGGCAGAGGGCTGTGTCCTGCAGAGCTCCACCCTGAGCTCTCGTCACAGCCACAGGGCCCCAGCATTAAAGCACAGCAACCTTTCCCCCTTCTCCACTTCCNAGTCAAAGGCTTTGGCATAGTCAATAAAGCAGAAATAGATGTTTTTCTGGAACTCTCTTGCTTTTTCCATGATCCAGCGGATGTTGGCAATTTGATCTCTGGTTCCTCTGCCTTTTCTAAATCCAGCTTAAACATTGAAAAGTTCATGGTTCACATATTGTTGAAGCCTGGCTTGGAGAATTTTGAGCATTGCTTTACTAGCATGTGAGATGAGTGCAGTTGTGCAGTAGTTTGAGCATTCTTTGGCATTGCCTTTCTTTGGAATTGGAATGAAAACTGACCTTTTCCAGTCCTGTAGCCACTGCTGAGTTTTCCACATTTGCTGGCATATTGAGTGCAGCACTTTCACAGCATCATATGTTAAGATTTGAAATAGCTCAACTGGAATTCCATCACCTTCACTAGCTTTGTTTGTAGTGATATTTCCTAAGGCCCACTTGACTTGGCATTCCAGGATGTCTGGCTCTAGGTGATTGATCACACCATTGTGGTTATCTGGGTCATGAAGATCTTTTTTATATAGTTCTTCTGTGTATTCTTGCCATCTCTTAATATCTCTGCTTCTGTTAATTATACATAGATAAACATTATAATCAGATATTAGACATGTTGTACATTTTGAAATAATATTTTTCTGCCTTTTTTTTTTTTTTTTGACTGTGGCATGCAGCATGTGAGGCCTTATTTCCCCCAACAAAGAAAGAACCCATGCCCGCTATGTTGGGGTCTCAATCACTGCAGCACTGGGGAGGTCCTTGCAACAATAGTTCTTAAATTAATATGCTTCAAGTTTTCATAGTTGTGTCAGTGTCTACCTAACTGCATCCATGAATGTTATTACTGAGGTGATTTTACCACAGGTGCAAAGATACTATAAGAACATATTTGTGCACACTTGACTGCAAAGCAGACAAATAGATTATAAATGAGTCTTGTTTCACTATCATGGCAGTGAAAACACCTGATTGTAGCTCTAACTATTTTGGTAGCTTCATGAACAAGATTAGCACAGAAAATCAAGTTTTAGGCTCTGATAGAATTTGGAAGATAGCACATTTCTTCATGTTAAGAAAAGCAAGGAGTTGAGTTCAGACTGAAGACATTTCATAGATAGAAGCACCTAAATTCTAGACTGGCTTTAAGACTTGTTTAGACCAGATACGTTGTTGTTTTTGATCAGTTACTAAGTCATGACTCTTTTGGGACCCCATGCACTGTAGCCCACCAGGCTCCTCTGTCCATGGGATTTTCCAAGGAAGAATACCAGAGTGAGTTGCTGTTTCCTTCTCTAAGGGATCTTCCTGGACCAGGGATCGAACCATGTCTCTTGAATTGGCCGGGGGGTTCTTTACTGCTGAGCCACCGGGGAAGCCCTAAGACCAGATAACCAGTCCAGTAAAGTAAAGTGGAGCCGCTCATTCGTGTCCAGCTCTTTGTGACCCTATGGACTGTAGCCCACCACACTCCTCTGTCCATGGGATTGTCCAGGCAAGAGTACTAGAGAGAGGGTGGCCATTTCCTTCTCCAGGGGACTTCCTGACCCAGGGATCGAACCCGGGTCCCCCGCATTGTAGGCAGACGCATGGCCCTGGGGCAAGGCACCGTGAGCAGTTCTGTCAGCTCCGTACTGTGAAGACCCGCTGTCACCTGTCACAAGCAAATAAGCAGCTATTTGTTTTCCCTTCTGCTGCTTCTTGACATGTTTTTATGTACCATTTTATTGCACTTAATATTGTGGACAGAAAGTACTCAATAACTTATTTCTAAAAATTATCAATCTACAATAGCATTTTCTTCCTATCCTGACTCTTTGAAGGTCCCTGTCCCACAGCAGTTACGCACTAAATACTTGGATAAATTCCATTTCTTTACTGGAGTATACTTTATCTGGAGAAAGAAGAAAACAATTCCATTTTTTAAAAAGTACCTTCAAGATAAGCTTATTAGCTTAGAATATAATAACGTATGTGGTATAAATGAAATAAGTAGGGCAGATAAATTTAGTTTCTTTGGACTTGAAAGTGAAAAGCACATGTACCTTTTTGCATAGCAGGCTGAAAATGCATGGCTTTGCTATAATCCAATAAGAGAAAAAATACATATATCCTTATAAAACCAGGACTTTTAAAACTACTTTAAATAAATGTTTACCAATGAGAATGTAGGATGGATTTGATTCTGTTGAGGATACAATTTATTATTATATTTCTGTTAACGATGACTTTACTTGTTCCTCATTTGTCACACAGGGAGATATTTTAAATATTCAGTAAGCTGATTGTATGTTAGTCCTTTGGAAACTGGTTTGATTGATATTGAGTGTTTTATTGTTATAACAATATAATGCCATTTTCTATGAATATTTGAAAAGGACTACTATGGTGAATAACCTAATAAAGGTAATCAAGATGAAATATTCTAGTTGTGCTTTAAATCTCATTTACAATTACATAATCTTTATATTTTATAATTTTAACTGTAGTAAACACATTCTTGGTTCCAAATACTGTATACCTTGAAAACTATAAATGACTTTAGGGATGATATGATATTCAATATTGTCCTATTTGTATGATTTGGAAGACAATCTATGTTTTTTTTTTCCTTTTATTTAGTTCCTACTGATACTAAACATTTACTGGATACCTAGGACTAGAGATACAAAAACTAGCATTTATTGGGTATAAATGCCTAACATAGTAGGCAAAATAGACATGTAAATGTTTGTGTGTATTTTTGTTAACAGCTGATTAAATATGTTCTATCTATTAACTTTTAGCAAATAGCAAGTGAAGATTTAGAGGTTTAAGTATTAAGCCCACTATCACAAAAGGTATTAAACTGATAGAGCTAAAGGTATACACACCTAAACATATACACCTGCACACATAAGCATATATACATACACCAAAAGATTCTGAAGAAAATATCCTCTCTGTTCTTCTCTAACTGCACTTCACTGATCATTTTCAGATAGGCTTGCTTATCCCTCATACTAGAAATAGTGGGTGCAGAACAAGTCTTCTCTGACCCATTTTTGAAAGTATGGGAATCAAGGGGGTTTTAGGTTAGGAAACCTAGCATGAAGGACAACTATTTTCAAATAGGAAATTCTGTTAGAATTCTGACACCTAGCATGATAAGCTTTGTGTCCATGGAGAAAATTTACTGCTAAGGTCCACACAGAAAAACATCTATTTCTGCTTTATTGACTATGCCAAAGCCTTTGACTGTGTGGATCACAATAAACTGTGGAAAATTCTGAAAGAGATGGGAATAGCAGACCACCTGACCTGCCTCTTGAGAAACCTGTATGCAGGTCAGGAAGCAACAGTTAAAATTGGACATGGAACAACAGACTGGTTCCAAATAGGAAAAGGAGTACATCAAGGCTGTATATTGTCACCCTGCATATTTACCTTCTATGCAGAGTACATGATGAGAAATGCTGGGCTGGAAGAAGCACAAGCTGGAATCAAGATTGCCGGGAGAAATATCAATAACCTCAGATATGCAGATGACAC
>SJYX01022439.1:131146-142311 GCA_006410675.1 Oreotragus oreotragus
TTTTTTTTTTTTTTGTCATACTTTGGTCTGGTTTGGGACTTCCCTTGTGGCTCAGATGGTAAATAATCTGTCTGTAAAGCAGGAGACCCAGATTTGATCCTCTAGTTGGAAAGATCTGTTGGAGAAGGGTAGGGCTACCCACTCCAGTATTCTTGCCTGGAGAATTCCATGAACAGAGGAGCCTGGTGGGCTACAGTCCATGGGATCCCAAAGATTGAACAGGACTGAGTGACTAACACTTTCACTTTTAATTTTGTCCGATTTTGGTATCAGCATGACAGTGGCCTCATCTAATGAGTTTGGGAGTATTTTTCCCTCTTCAAATTTTTGAATAATTTCAGAAGGATAGGTGTTAGCTCTTCTCTAAATGTTTGATAGAATCCACCTGTGAAGCCATCTAGTCCTGGATACTTTTGTTTGCTGAGAGTTTTTCAATTACAGTTTCAAACATTAAATCCTGGAGAGGGTATGCAGAAAAGGTAATCCTCCTAACACTCTTGGTGGGAATATGAACTGGCACAGCCACTAGACTCAACAGACGAATTTGAGTAAACTTGGGGAGACAATGAAGGACAGGGAAGCCTGGCGTGCTGCAGTTCATGGAGTCTCAGAGTCAGACATGACTCAGCAATTGAAGAACAACAATATGATCTAGCAATCCCACTCTTGGGCATATATCCAGAGAAAACCATGGTTTGCAGGGATACATACACCCCAACATTCATTTCAGTGCTATTTACAATAGTCAAGACATGGATGCAACATAAATATTCATTGACAGATATATAAATAAGATGATGAGGTGCATATATAAAATGGAAAACTGCTCAGTCCTTGAAAAGAATAAAATAATGCCATTTGCAGCAACATGTTTTGAACTGGAGATTATCATACTAAGTGAAGCAAGTCAGACAAATACAAATGTATGATATCACTATGTGCTTATGAGTGGAATCAAAAAAATTATACAAATGAACTTATTTATAAAACTGAAATGGACTCACAGACTTAGAGAACAAACTTACTATTATTAAGGGAAAGGGTGGTGGAGAGGGATAGATAGGGAGTTTGGGATTGGAATGTACACACTGCTATAATTAAAATAGATAGTCAACAAGGACCTACTGTATAAACACAGGGAAGGCTGCTCAATATTTGGTAACAACCTAAATAGAAAAATAATTTGATAAAGAATAGATACAAGTATATGTATAAATGAATCGCTTTACTGTACACCTAAAACTAACACATTGTGATTAATCAATTATGCTCCTATAAAAAATAAAAAAACCAAAACCAAAAAAAAAAAAAAATATTAAGCACTCAGGCTTCCCTATAGACCAACACAATCAGAAATTGTGGGGTGGAGTCCTGGAATTTGTTTCTTAGTAAGCCCTCAGTTGATAGAATTGGACACTAAAGTTTGAGAACCACTTCTCTATGTTTAAGCAGTTTACATGAGTCATCTAATTCTCATAAGCCTTATGAGTCAGATACTCTTCTAGCTTTGCATTAGCTATCTATTGCTGCCTAACTAATCATCCCAAAATGTGGTGGTTTAAAACAACAACAATCATAGTGCCATTATCGCTCATGATCCTGGGGTTAAGTAACCTCACTCACAGTATGCTTTCACTCACTCAACGTCTCTCATATGATTGCGATCAGATGATGGGGGTGGAAAGATCTGAGGGCTCATTTACTTGCTCATAAGTCTGTGGCCTGTGCCATGAAGACTTAATAGCTGGGAAGCTGAAAGAGCTGCAGCTCTGGATGCAACTCTATTTCTCTGTAGTCTCTTCATCCTGGTAGCTTGACGGTAGCTAGGCTTCATGGAGGACAGTTTTAAAAGCAAAAATCCAAGGGGAGAGAGAGAGAAAGGAAAGTGGAAGCTGTATCACCTTTTATGAGTGAGCCTGGAAAGTCACATGGCATCATTTCCCCATGCCTACCAGCCAGGTAGTCACAAAGGCCTACCCAGGTTGAAAAGGAAGCATAGACTCCACCTTGTGATGAGGGAAGTGGCAAGTTTTGAGAAGAACTAGAAATATGGTTACACTAATCTTTGCAGAATATAATCTGATACGATCTCCATTTATCGTCTAAGGAAATGGAGAAGGAAGTAGGATAAATACCTTGCCTAAGACCTAGTGAGTAAATGGTTTTGTTGTTCAGTTGCTAAGTCTGTCCAACTATTTGCTACCCCATGAACTGCAGGCTTCTCTGTCCTTCACTATCTCCTGGAATTTGTACAAACTAATGTCCACTGAGTCAGTGATGCCATCCAGCTATCCCACCCTCTGCCACCCCCTTCTCCTCCTGCCCTTAATCTTCCCCAGCATCAGGGTCTTTCCCAATGAGAGAGCTCTTCCCATCAGGTGGTCAAAATATCATATCTGAGCTTCAGCTTCAGCTTCAGTCCTTCCAATGAATATTCAGGGTTGATTTCCTTTAGGACTGACTGGTTGGATCTCCTTGCAGTCCAAGGGACTCTCAAGGATCTTCTTCAGCACCACACTTAGAAAGCACCAATTCTTTGGCGTTCACTTTCTTTATGGCCCAACTCTAATATCTATATATTACTATTGGAAAGACCATAGCTTTGACTATATGGACCATCACTGGCAAAGTGACGTCTGCTTTTTAATACGCTGTCAAAGTTTGTCATAGCTTTTCTCCCAAGGAGCAAAAGCTCTTTAAATTTCATGGCTGCAGTCACCATGCACAGTGAACAGAGATTTAAACTGAGAGTTAGCAATCTTTATCAGCATGTAATAATGATTTACATGATGTTTACTCTCAACTAAGTATACATGGAATATTTTGCATTGTTTCTCTCATCAACAGCCCAGTGAAATCCATACCATTACTTTTGCTGTTTTGCAGATGGGGCAACTGATTAGGAGTTAGAGAAATAAAATAGCTTTTCCAAATGTTCATGGTTAGTCATTTGTAGTGCCAAAATTTGAATACAGGTGGTTTTTCTTCAAAACATGAATTCAAGCATAGCACTATGCTACTGGTATCTTTATTACTTTTGATCATTCATATCATGTGTATACATATGTGTGTGTGTGTGTGTGTGTATATATATCTGTGTTTTAGTGTTTTCTGCAACTTCTGCCTTTCCCAATATATAATATCATAATTGTTTCTTATTCCTATAATTTAAAATAAATTTCCATGTTTTAAGAAGCCTACATTTACCCTGATTAAGGGATAATATCACTTCCTCTAAAAATTGTACTGAAAGAATAATGTGATGGCTTAGTCCGGGAGGAAGGGCAGAAAGTTGGCAAAGACAATAGGGATTAGTTGAGGAAACTTGACATATTTCTGCTAAAATAAAAGAGAAGAAATTAATGGAGGATCAAATTGATCCCTGAAAGTATGTAAGTAGTAATCATGGGGAAGAGTCTAAACTTATGTGTAGCTCTCATGACAAAAATACATATAAAACTAATGGTTAGATACTTCAGGTAGGCAGATTTTGATATAGAACAAAGCCCTTTATAGTGAGGACTGCATGGCAATGAAATGGATTCCACAATGTACATCTCTACCTGTGGTTGAAAAAAAAGGTTGACGAGATCAGCTGGCCTGTTGAAAATACCACAGGAGAGCTTCCAACATTGGGTAACTTGTTCAAGGGGATGGCATAAAAGATTACTTCTAGTCTGAGGATTCTAAGGTGACTGGGCAATTTGTTGAGGAGGTCCCTGCCACTGGACAGACGTGCAACAACCAGGCCATTGTCTCAGGCTTAGTGAGCATTAGACCTTTGAGACTACAAGAGGCCCCACTGGGAGTCTGCCAGGATGACAAGAGAAGAGAAGCTGTAGTGAGCTGGCTGGACATGTCCAGGCTTCGTCTTCTGGAAGTCCAGGCAGCAGGTCACACAGCCATCCCAAAACTGTCTTCTTTCCAGATGACAACTTTAGGTCCAAGGAGACAAGATCAGTAGGTATAAGGCTGCTCTGTCTTAAAACCCCATATGCATAACTTCCAGAGTGACCACCACATATTCATGCAATGCACGTGTTATGCAGTACTCAGAGAATCTCAAAGCATGGTGTATTCATCATGTATTTATAGCTTGTTTATAGTTCTTCCCACTCTGGCTGTAGTTTAATACTCAGGGTTATTTCTTAACATTATCTGTGTTGCCTGTCAACTTTCTTATTCTTATCAGCTTTTTCAGGGAAGTTGAGCTAGAGAATTAACTCAAGGTCAGGATCTTATGAAGCAGGGGTGGTATTTCACTGACACTTTGCCGAGAGTAATAGTCAGAAATATAACGTAATATTAGTTCAGTTCAGTTGCTCAATAGTGTCCGACTTTGCGACCCCATGAATCGCAGCACGCCAGGCCTCCCTGTTCATCACCATCTCCCGGAGTTCACTCAGACTCATGTCCATCGAGTCCGTGATGCCATCCAGCCATCTCATCTTCTGTTGTCCCCTTTTCCTCCTGCCCCCAATCCCTCCCAGCATCAGAGTCTTTTCCAATGAGTCAACTCTTCGCATGTGGTGGCCAAAGTACTGGAGTTTCAGCCTTAGCATCATTCCATCCAAAGAAATCCCAGGGCTGATCTCCTTCAGAATGGACTGGTTGGATCTCCTTGCAGTCCNCGTCTATGGGGTCACACAGAGTCGGACACGACTGAAGTGACTTAGCAGCAGCAGCAGCAGTGTGCATATATTACATTATATTCATTATATCAGTTGATTTAGGGACTCTTCATATTTCCCACAAAAGCAATTTTTAAGCATTTATTTTGTGATAGTCATTGTGATAAACACTAGGGAAAAAAAGAAATAAGACTGTAAATTATGGAGAGAGTATAAATTTCCTTTGTACACAAAGAAACTAGCAATACTTAAGTATATTGGTGGGAATGTAAGTTGGAATGTATACTCTGGGGTATACATCTGATAAAACTCCAATTCAGAAAGATATATGCACCCTAGTATTCATAGCAGCATTATTTATAATAGCCAAGACATGGAAACAATGCAAATGTCCACTGAAAGATGAATGGATAGAGAAGATATGATGTATATATGTAATAGAATAATACTTGGTCATAAAAAAGAATGAAATAATGCCATTTGCAGCACATGGATGGGCCTAGAGGTAATCATACTAAATGATGTAAATGAGACATAGAAAGACAAATATATGATATAGTTTATATGTGAAATCAAGAATTTATACAAATGAACTTATGTATAAGACAGAAATTGACTCACAGACATAGAAAACAAACATGGTTAGCAAAAGGGAAAATGGGAGGAGTAATTAATTAGGAGTTGGGATTAACAGATACACACTACTATATATAAAATAGATAACCAACAATGACAGGAATTATACTCAATATTTTACAGTAACCTATAATGGAAAAGGAGCAGGAAAGGAATGAGTATATAACTGAATCAATTTTCTGTGTACCTGAAACTAACACAGCATTGTAAAGCAAGTACACTTCAATAAAAATTCACACACACACACACAAAAAGAAANTTCTCCTCCTGCCCTTAATCTTCCCCAGCATCAGGGTCTTTCCCAATGAGAGAGCTCTTCCCATCAGGTGGTCAAAATATCATATCTGAGCTTCAGCTTCAGCTTCAGTCCTTCCAATGAATATTCAGGGTCTGTCTCTTATACACATCTAGATGTGTATAAGAGACGAGTATATAACTGAATCAATTTTCTGTGTACCTGAAACTAACACAGCATTGTAAAGCAAGTACACTTCAATAAAAATTCACACACACACACACACACAAAGAAAGAACTCTAGTAGTTTTCCGGTGACATGTTTAAGATTTTCTATAATAGTATTATACCACCTGCAAACAGTAACAATTTCCAATTTGGATTCTTTTTATTTCTTTTTCTTCTCTGATTGTCATGGCTTGGATGTTGAAAATTATATTGAATAAAAGTGGTGAGAGTGGATATCCTTGTCTTATTCCCAGTCAGAGAAATTGCTTTCAGCTTTTCACCATTGAGTATGATGCTAGCTATAAGCATGTCATATATGGCCTTTATTATGTTAAGGCACATTCCCTCTCTACTCACTTTGTGGAGAGTTTTATTTTAATCATAAATGGGTATTGAATTTTGTCAAAGTCTTTTTCTTCATCTATTGAGAAGATTACATTATATATCTGTAATTCTTCAGTGTGTTGATGTGGAGTATCACACTGATTGATTTGTGAATATTGAAAAAATCCTTGATAGCCCCGGGATAAATCCCACTTGATGTTAGTGTATGATCCTTTTAATGTGTTATTGAATGCAGATTGCTAGTATTTTGTGGAGGATTTTTGCTTGTATCGTCATCTATATTGTTATTTGTTGTTATTATTCAGTTACTAAGTCCTGTCTGACTCTTTGTGACTCCATGGACTATTGACCTGCAATTTTCTTTCTTTTTTTTTTTTTTGTCATACTTTGGTCTGGTTTGGGACTTCCCTTGTGGCTCAGATGGTAAATAATCTGTCTGTAAAGCAGGAGACCCAGATTTGATCCTCTAGTTGGAAAGATCTGTTGGAGAAGGGTAGGGCTACCCACTCCAGTATTGCCTGGATAATTCCATGAACAGAGGAGCCTGGTGGGCTACAGTCCATGGGATCCCAAAGATTGAACAGGACTGAGTGACTAACACTTTCACTTTTAATTTTGTCCGATTTTGGTATCAGCATGACAGTGGCCTCATCTAATGAGTTTGGGAGTATTTTTCCCTCTTCAAATTTTTGAATAATTTCAGAAGGATAGGTGTTAGCTCTTCTCTAAATGTTTGATAGAATCCACCTGTGAAGCCATCTAGTCCTGGATACTTTTGTTTGCTGAGAGTTTTTCAATTACAGTTTCAAACATTAAATCCTGGAGAGGGTATGCAGAAAAGGTAATCCTCCTAACACTCTTGGTGGGAATATGAACTGGCACAGCTACTAGACTCAACAGACGAATTTGAGTAAACTTGGGGAGACAATGAAGGACAGGGAAGCCTGGCGTGCTGCAGTTCATGGAGTCTCAGAGTCAGACATGACTCAGCAATTGAAGAACAACAATATGATCTAGCAATCCCACTCTTGGGCATATATCCAGAGAAAACCATGGTTTGAAGGGATACATACACCCCAACATTCATTTCAGTGCTATTTACAATAGTCAAGACATGGATGCAACATAAATATTCATTGACAGATATATAAATAAGATGATGAGGTGCATATATAAAATGGAAAACTGCTCAGTCCTTGAAAAGAATAAAATAATGCCATTTGCAGCAACATGTTTTGAACTGGAGATTATCATACTAAGTGAAGCAAGTCAGACAAATACAAATGTATGATATCACTATGTGCTTATGAGTGGAATCAAAAAAATTATACAAATGAACTTATTTATAAAACTGAAATGGACTCACAGACTTAGAGAACAAACTTACTATTATTAAGGGAAAGGGTGGTGGAGAGGGATAGATAGGGAGTTTGGGATTGGAATGTACACACTGCTATAATTAAAATAGATAGTCAACAAGGACCTACTGTATAAACACAGGGAAGGCTGCTCAATATTTGGTAACAACCTAAATAGAAAAATAATTTGATAAAGAATAGATACAAGTATATGTATAAATGAATCGCTTTACTGTACACCTAAAACTAACACATTGTGATTAATCAATTATGCTCCTATAAAAAATAAAAAAACCAAAATCAAAAAAAAAAAAAGATATTAAGCACTCAGGCTTCCCTATAGACCAACACAATCAGAAATTGTGGGGTGGAGTCCTGGAATTTGTTTCTTAATAAGCCCTCAGTTGATAGAATTGGACACTAAAGTTTGAGAACCACTTCTCTATGTTTAAGCAGTTTACATGAGTCATCTAATTCTCATAAGCCTTATGAGTCAGATACTCTTCTAGCTTTGCATTAGCTATCTATTGCTGCCTAACTAATCATCCCAAAATGTGGTGGTTTAAAACAACAACAATCATAGTGCCATTATCGCTCATGATCCTGGGGTTAAGTAACCTCACTCACAGTATGCTTTCACTCACTCAACGTCTCTCATATGATTGCGATCAGATGATGGGGGTGGAAAGATCTGAGGGCTCACTTACTTGCTCATAAGTCTGTGGCCTGTGCCATGAAGACTTAATAGCTGGGAAGCTGAAAGAGCTGCAGCTCTGGATGCAACTCTATTTCTCTGTAGTCTCTTCATCCTGGTAGCTTGACGGTAGCTAGGCTTCATGGAGGACAGTTTTAAAAGCAAAAATCCAAGGGGAGAGAGAGAGAAAGGAAAGTGGAAGCTGTATCACCTTTTATGAGTGAGCCTGGAAAGTCACATGGCATCATTTCCCCATGCCTACCAGCCAGGTAGTCACAAAGGCCTACCCAGGTTGAAAAGGAAGCATAGACTCCACCTTGTGATGAGGGAAGTGGCAAGTTTTGAGAAGAACTAGAAATATGGTTACACTAATCTTTGCAGAATATAATCTGATACGATCTCCATTTATCGTCTAAGGAAATGGAGAAGGAAGTAGGATAAATACCTTGCCTAAGACCTAGTGAGTAAATGGTTTTGTTGTTCAGTTGCTAAGTCTGTCCAACTGTTTGCTACCCCATGAACTGCAGGCTTCTCTGTCCTTCACTATCTCCTGGAATTTGTACAAACTAATGTCCACTGAGTCAGTGATGCCATCCAGCTATCCCACCCTCTGCCACCCCCTTCTCCTCCTGCCCTTAATCTTCCCCAGCATCAGGGTCTTTCCCAATGAGAGAGCTCTTCCCATCAGGTGGTCAAAATATCATATCTGAGCTTCAGCTTCAGCTTCAGTCCTTCCAATGAATATTCAGGGTTGATTTCCTTTAGGACTGACTGGTTGGATCTCCTTGCAGTCCAAGGGACTCTCAAGGATCTTCTTCAGCACCACACTTAGAAAGCACCAATTCTTTGGCGTTCACTTTCTTTATGGCCCAACTCTAATATCTATATATTACTATTGGAAAGACCATAGCTTTGACTATATGGACCATCACTGGCAAAGTGACGTCTGCTTTTTAATACGCTGTCAAAGTTTGTCATAGCTTTTCTCCCAAGGAGCAAAAGCTCTTTAAATTTCATGGCTGCAGTCACCATGCACAGTGAACAGAGATTTAAACTGAGAGTTAGCAATCTTTATCAGCATGTAATAATGATTTACATGATGTTTACTCTCAACTAAGTATACATGGAATATTTTGCATTGTTTCTCTCATCAACAGCCCAGTGAAATCCATACCATTACTTTTGCTGTTTTGCAGATGGGGCAACTGATTAGGAGTTAGAGAAATAAAATAGCTTTTCCAAATGTTCATGGTTAGTCATTTGTAGTGCCAAAATTTGAATACAGGTGGTTTTTCTTTTTTTTTGTTTGTATTTATTTATTTTTTTACATGAACTCCCAAACATGAACCCCCCTCCCACCTCCCACCCCACATCTTCCCTCCAGATCATCCCCATACACCTGTCTCTTATACACATCTAGATGTGTATAAGAGACAGGTGTACACTAGCATTTCGATAGGGAAGAGATTAGTCCTGGTTTATATGAGAATACTGTTCATACTGCTCGTGGGGTCACAAAGAGTCAGACACGACTGAGCGATTGAACTGAACTGATGATAGCATAACACTCTTTGGGAATCAATACAGCATGGAGGTAATAAAAATAAGGGGTTTTTTTGTTTGTTTGTTTTAATTTATCACCAGGAATAAAAGAGAAAAGATATCAAACCAAAATGGAGAAGGAAGGGTGAATAGAGGGCATATTGTCAAAAGACTGAAAGCAGTACAAATGGTATCAGAGATGAAACAGAATTGAATAAAGGAAGGAAAGGAGGAAAGAAAAGGTGAGGTGTTGAACATGTGTTTAGAACTTAATGTTTCTTCTCCTATTAACTCATTTCAATATTAGGATAGGCAAAGAACTTGAAGCTCAGGAAATTTTGTTGCCTGCTCAAACTGACCTCGCTAGTAAAGTTACGCGTTTGAGCCAAAATCAGGCACAATCCATGGACTGAGCTTATTACTGTTACATGTCCCAGATTTCTGAACAACCACTGCTGCTGCTGCTAAGTCACTTCAGTTGTGTCCGACTCTATGCGACCCCATAGACGGCAGCCACCAGGCTCCTCTGTCCCTGGAATTCTCCAGGCAAGAATACTGGAGTGGGTTGCCATTTCCTCCTCCGTGAACAACCACTACTTGCCTATTAAGGAAATTGGTAACAGTCCTTCTAGAGATTATCCTGAAGCAAATCCATCATATTCTGCGACTTGAGTGTCTGTGACTTCAGTGTTTCCTCTAATATCTCCTCCACGGAGGGAAGTGTGATGGTCAAAGAGGGGAAAATACGTGATAAGCCCAGTTGGATGCATTAATTCAAGTCAAAGTTGATCTTTACTAGACACAATATTTTCCTCTTTTCCCAGATTTCAATGCAAGAAGACTACTAGACACGAACTCTTCCTCTTTTCCCAGATTTCAAGGTAAGAAGACTTCTATATACTATTCTCTTGGGTCAAAAAGTATAGACTACACTATTTTCTCCTCAGTTGCCTAAACGAGACCATCCTTCCTGTTCCCACACTTTTGATCTTGCTGTTTCCTATGCCTGAAATATTTCTTCCTTCTGCGTACTCCCCTCTGCCAACACACACACACTTGTGGATCCCAGCTGCTCATTTTAGGTCCACATTCTTTCATCGCATCAGAAGGAAAGGCAAGTTCAGATCTGTTCTTTCCATTCTAGCTATCTAAGTACTAGGTAGCACTTTTGTTTTTAAAATCACATTGACCAGAGTTGTAAATTTTGCGTAATTCATGTAGATTTTTAAATTTATGCCTGTTTCTCAGAAACCCCACAAGAACAGAGGCTATATATTTGTGTTATTTTGATTCTCAGGAATCACAGATGTGTAGAGCGGACTTTTGGACTCTGAGGGAGGGGGAGAGGGAGAGGGTGGGATGATTTGGGAGAATAGCATTGAAATATGTATACTATCATGTAAGAAACGAATTGCCAGTCTATGTTCAATGCAGTATGCAGGATGCTTGGGACTGGTGTATGGGGATGATCCGGAGGGATGATGTGGGGTGGGAGG
>SJYX01022439.1:144180-178019 GCA_006410675.1 Oreotragus oreotragus
CAATTTGATCTCTGATTCCTCTTCCTTTTCTAAAACCCCATTTTAAAGCACTGGCTACCATGTCAGGCTCTCTCTAAACAGTGTAAATGCAAGATTGCATTTGATACTCAAAGCATGCCTGTGTCCCAACTATTATTTGTGTCCCCATTTTATATATTGCAAGTTAAGTCTTGAAAGACTAAGGGATTTTGCAAGGTCATCCAGCTAGTGACAGAGTCTGAATCTGGACCTGAATCTGCCTGCAGAGTCTGAGCTCCTAACCACTTGCATACTGTCTGACTGTGTATTGACCTTCACCTCTACTGTCAAGAAGTTTGCTAGGAGCTAGGGATAAAGAATTGAAGAAGACACATATGGAGCCCGTATATTATGTATAGCAATAACCTGTGCATATTTACAGATTGAAAGTACCCAAATACTAAATTATATAAGTGTCACCGATGCCAGAGATGTGAGCAATAAACCATTAAATTAATTAGCTTCCCAAATAAGATGACTTGGGGTAACCAGGACCAGCCCACAAACTCTGCTTATTCCTTATGTGTGTGTTAGTCACTCAGCCATGTCCAACTCTTTGCGACCCCATGGATTATAGCCTGCCAGGCTCCTCTGTCCAGGGAATTCTCCAGGCATGAATACTGGAGTGGGTTGCCATTCCCTTCTTCCCTAGATGTGATCAAATAAAAGAGGCAAATGAAAATTAGAGTTACTTCTATGAGCCATTGTACTCTTTCTCCTGTAATTTTGGAAGATTTTGTGAAATTCTTTATTATTATCTCAATAGAAAAAGAAGCACACTATACTATATTCTTTTGAGGAATGAAAGTTAATTTAATAGTAGTGGTTACTTCAAAATAAATGAGTTGTAGCTATACCTAGATTGAAGAAAAATAATACAAGATTACATACACTTTCTTTTTATCACAACTTTGACTGGGTGTTCCATGGACATCCTTGAGTCCTCATTCTCAGTCTTAGCATGGGAAGATAAAGATTTATGGATTCAAAAGTGGCTTCAGGGTAGTGTTGCCAGATAAAATTTAGGGTATTTAGTTAAATTTGAATTTCTGATAAACAGTAAACAAACTTCTAGTATCCCCCTTCCCAGATGGTGCAATGGTAAAGAATTTGCCTGCCTAATGCAGAAGACATGGGTTCGATCCCTGGGTCAGGAACTTCCCCTCAAGGAGGAAATGATAACCCACTCCAGTATTCTGGAGAAGGGAGTGGCTACCCACTTCAGTATTCTTCCCTGGAAAATTCCATGGACAGAGGAGCCTGGTGGGCTATAGTCCAAAGGGTAGCAAAAGAGTCAGACATGACTGAGTATACACATTCCATTCAGTATATCTCAAATATTAATAAGACATACTTTTATTAAAAAATAGTTTGTTTTTGACTAATGCTCAAATTTAGCTGGGTGCCCTGTGTTTTTATTTGCTAAATCTGGGAATTCTACTTCAAGGATCCAGGTACTTGGTATTGCCAACTTAGTTTTGCAGAGCTGGGATATACTCTACCCTCTGGGAACTCATTTCTTTTTTTCTCTAGCCACTAAATGTTTACAGAGGGCCTGCTGTCTGACAGGTCAAAGACAGAAGCACATATTGATATAGTTATAGGTGATTATAATGTAAGGTGGAAAATATTGTGAAAGGTAAGAAATGCATCAATTAAAATGATGAGTAACTACTGTGTAACTCAGGGAACTTTACTCAGTGCTCTGTGGTGACCTAAATGGGAAGGAAATCTAAAAAAGAAGGGATATATGCATATCTAAAATGGATTCATTTTGCTGTACAGCAAAGAATAACACAACATTGTAAAGTAATCATATTGCAATAAAAGTTAATTTTAAAAAATAAATAAAACAAATCATTGATATGTTAAAAAATGACCACAAAATGGTCAATATTTATCAAGTCATATTCTCTGTGCAGATACTCTGTTGAGCATATAGATGCATTCTTTCTCTATATCTTCACATTAACCCTATGAAGCAGGTGCATCTCATATATGGAAAAACTGAGATGTGAGACTTGGAGGTGGTAAGTCACTTACACTACTGCATGTGGATGATATGTGGTGGAGCCAGGGAGGAAGCCTCAGGCTTCTTAATTCCAGAGTCTGAGCTATATACCGCACTAACAGGGCACTGGATAAATACAGTTGGCCAAGAAAGACTCACTAATGGAAATGCCTTAAATTAGATTTCATAGAGCAGTTAGTAAGGGACAGGTCAACAAAATGGATGATGGAAGTGAGGACAGAGTTGAAAATGCTATGCCTGAAGAGTAGTGCAGATATGAAGAAAGGCACAAAAAGGGGCAGAAATCAGACAGTGTCATTCACGTTGTCAAGAAATGTTTTCTGATTGCTCCATCTTGGGCAAACACTTATAATTTCTATTTACAGAGAACTGTAAGTTAGGATCACTTTATTTTAAAGATATTGTGCAATCAAATACTTAAAAATTAGTGTTGTCCCCAGGGTGAGTATAATAGCAAATAAGTATGATAATAACCATGATGATAATGCACAAGTATTTGTTATGACCAGACATGATTCAAATTACTTTGCGTGTATTAGTGCATATAGATTCCTCTGTATCAGGAATACAGAGGAAATTACTGTATTCACAGTAGCTCTCTGAATTAGTTACAAATTTTGCCTCATTTTAAAGGAGGAGAAAATTGAAGGATAGTATGTTAAAATAACTTGCCTGAGAGTGACACTTCCAAAAGAAAACGTTCAAGTTGTAGAATACTCTTCCATGTTCTAAATATCCTTATTTGTCCGCTGATTCATGGAAGTCTGATTTTGCACTGGAAAGGCTAGGCATTCAATGTGCAGTGTACAACAATCCTAGCAGCCTAAAATCCAAACACACACAATTAGTTTTACAGAATGATTTTATTTCAACATGTTTTTCTTTTTCTTTTTAGTTGAGTGCTGACTCAGGGAAAAACATGCCAGTTGGAAATCTTCTAGAATTCTTCACCTACACAGATTTACATATTTAGAAGGCAACAGGAGACAAGAAACAGCCCAGACTGCAGGAAATGAAGTGCTAGGCATATTTAGATGCTGGGCGGCTGGGAGAATACTCAAAGGAGGCAGGTCATGATCAATAAATGAGATGTCAATGGGCAAATCCAAAGAGCTTAGTAAATATTTCAGACATATAATTGTGTTGATGGTCATATATGGTATGTGTTCAAGGAAACAACAGTGAGGAACTGATACAAGTAAAATGTAAGGACTAGGGGGCTTCTTCTTTGCACTAAATTATTAATTTTGTTATCATGACACAATGAAAGGACATTATTATGTCCATTTTACAGCTAGTGACTGAGGCATAGAAAAGTTATGTGCAGTGGCCAAGGACATAGAATTACTAAGTAGAAAACAGTATTATTACTAATTATCACTTCTCTTATTGCAAAGACATATCTACTTCTCATTTATTAATTTATTCCTCAAATAGTTAATTTATGTGGAAGCATATGTATGTTGTGGTAAACAAAGCAGTCACAGTTCCTGACATCATGGGGCTGTCAGTCTGTCTACAGTTTCTGTCATCTGATCATAATTGTTTGTTTCAGTTTTTAATTTTTATAGTTGTGAATATCTTGTTTCATCTAGCTTAGAACCCATCTGTTTNTCCTCAAATAGTTAATTTATGTGGAAGCAAATGTATGTTGTGGTAAACAAAGCAGTCACAGTTCCTGACATCATGGGGCTGTCAGTCTGTCTACAGTTTCTGTCATCTGATCATAATTGTTTGTTTCAGTTTTTAATTTTTATAGTTGTGAATATCTTGTTTCATCTAGCTTAGAACCCATCTGTTCTAGATTCAGGAAAGATGGAGGTATTGGCTGAGACTCTAGTTGGATAAGATCTAGGGCAGAAAGTATAAAAAAAGTCTCAGATTTGTGTGACTATCAATCTGGTAAATTGTCCAAATGCTAAGTGGAAAAGCAAACCAATAGTTGTCTGTAGTGGGACTTATGGAAACAAGTCATTGGGCTTAATTAAAAGGCCAAACGGAGATCTATCACCACATCAGAAGTTTATGACTAAAAAAAGTCTCAGATTTGTGTGACTATCAATCTGGTAAATTGTCCAAATGCTAAATGGAAAAGCAAACCAATAGTTGTCTGTAGTGGGACTTATGGAAACAAGTCATCGGGCTTAATTAAAAGGCCAAACGGAGATCTATCACCACATCAGAAGTTTATGACATCTTCAGATGGTCGCATTTACAGGAGAAGTTGTAATGATGTGGAGACAAAAAGGGAAGAAGGTGGAACGGTACTTAGAGCTCTGGAGAGCATTCAGAGTCCACATTAGCCCCTTCTCTAAACACCTGGGCTTTCCTTGGTACAACTCCTCATTTGCATCTGTGAATCTCAGAGGTTCATCCTTTTCACCTTCCAAGGTGCCCAAGAGAAAGGAGTTCAACCACACTGTAACGGGGGACTGTGACAGATCGTAGGCTTTCTTCATCTGTTAATTCAAGATGAAGACATTTTTACAGTTTAAATCCAAGGAAGGAAGGCCTGGGTCAAAATTCTTGCAGGGAGACTATTAATGTTTAAACTATTAATGGATCACAAGTTTCATCAACTTTCTGTGATCTCATCACCTCTTCTTAAGCGCTGAACTCACCTTGCAGAGCGGCCTGTCTTGCTCAGTTCTTCTGGTCCTCTGGTTTGTTAGTGAGACCACCAGAGGACCTTTGGACTTTTTTCTACCTCAAGTTCTTTTCTCCAGATATCTGCCTCCTCAATGCTCAATGCCACACTGACTGCCTTATTTCTAAATTATATTAAGAAAAACAGTCCTTCTGACCTACTCTATTTTATCCATAGTAATCATGGCTTTCAAAAATATCTTATAATTTATGTTCTCTATTTACTATTTATTGTCTGGATTCCCTAATAAAATACATGCTTTGCTGGGAAGGGATTACCTTTTGGTCTGTTTTCTCTGATGAGTCTCAAGTGTTTAGGAATATCCCCTGCATGTCATAGGCTCTCAGTAAGTGTTTGTTGAAAGAGTGATAGCATTTTCTCATATATAATATCCCACGGATGCACACCTACAGTTGCATCATCTTGCCCAGATTTTAGATTAATTCTAATCCATGGCTGTACTCAAAATGCAATATAAAGTGCTCGTAAGCGAGCAGAAAATTTGATCTCAAGGCGAAGGTCTGGTTTACCAGTGCCCTATAGGATGTTAGGTCTTAGTGAACATACTTTATCTTCATTCTTTATGCTTTTTTGCTTGTTTGGAGGGAAAACGACAACTCGGAAATCTCTGCCATGATATCTAGTGTAAGAATTTGTTTTTTGCTTATAAAATTAGAAATCAACAAAAACTGCCCAGAAAAACAAGTCAATCAAATTCTTCCTTTCCAAGCCCTTTGCAATAATTTGGTACCAAACAAAGTTTAAAGAAAACAACAACTGAAACTCCCAACTTTTTAGAAATGAGAAACAGTTAGCTCTCTACACATGTTTTAGGTTATAATAAAACAAAACTGTATAGACAAATTAATTGTTAGAAAACAACATAAGTAAATTTTACCTGAATTCCAAACTCAAAGAATTAGAAAAAAAAAAAAGAATAACTGATGCAAAGAAAATAGAAGTAGATTTGATGTATAAAAGAACTTTTAAATGAGAGTTTTGAAATAAATGATGAAATAGAAAATCTGTTAAATTAAATTATCAAAAGGAAAAGTGAGAAAGGTATAAAGGAGGGAGAAAGAGAAAGAGAAAATATGTAAGAGAGAGAATTCAAATAAATAAAATTGGGAATAAGAAAGGGGGCATAACTACAGACATGGAAGAAATGATTCCTTAAAAAGAACAACAACAAAAAAAAAAACTAGAAATAAAACCACCACATGACCCAACAGTCCCACCCTAGGCATATACTTGGAGGAAATCAAAATTGAAAAAGACACATGTATCCCATTGTTCATTGCAGCACTATTTACAACACCTAGAACATGGAAGCAACCTAGATGTGCATCAACAAATGAATGGATAAAGAGGTACATATACACAATGGAATATTACTCAGTCATAAAATGAATAAAATAATTTTTTGAGTGGAGAAGTGATATGACTCAATTTAGAAATGAGCTGATCTGTTGTCAGAGTGAAGGGTGGACAGTGATGTCACAGTTTGGAAGTGAATCAGTTTTCCCTAAGTGAATCAAGTGTCACAGTTTGCCCTAAGCAGTGAATTTTCCTTGAGAACACCTCAGAAAAAGCAAACTGAGGTAAAAGATCAGTTAACAGGCCTCATTTCAGAAATTAGATTTTCTGAGAGAGACTGATCTGTTTTCCGTGTGTATGTAGTGTATACACATATATATGTAATAGGTATTTTTAAAGTCCCCACAAGACTCTGGGTACCACCTAAGTATGAGGATGTCTGAGCCAGAAAAACATTTACAATCATCCAAATATTCTTGAGCTTGTAGAGCTCAAGAATGAAAAGAAAGGAGTAGAATGGTAAATGTATAATGGAGAGAAATTATATTTAAGGAATCTTTTAGAAAGAGAAACTGTTTTTAACTTTTCAAAATCAAACAGGTTTGGATACCTTTACCAATAATTATTTGCCTATTCATTTTTCTAGTCTTCAGTTCTGGAATGGGTATTTTCCAATTTAGTTCAGATTTAGGATGTATCTCTCTTTCTCTTTGTCACTGAAGAGGTGCAATTCTTTTTATTTTTAGTTTATTTTACTGAAGTATAGTTTATTTACAATGTTGTGTTAAATTCTGCTATTAAGCAAAATTATTCAGTTATACATAAGTATACATTCCTTTCCATATTCTTTGCATCCATTCTATGCATTAATAGTTTGCATCTGCTAACCCCAAACTCCCAATCCATCACTCCACCCCCCTGTCTCCTCGCAAAAGTCTGCTCTCTATGCCTGTTTCTGTTTTGTAGATAAGGTCATTTTTATAATATTTTAGATTCCACAAATAAGTGATATCATATTGATATCATATGATATTTCTCTTTCTCTTTCTGGCTTACTTCATTTAGTATGATAATCTCCAGGTTCATCCATGTTGCTGCAAATGGTCTTATTTTATTCTTTTTTATTACTGAATAGTATTCCATTGCATGTATATACCTCATGAAGGAGTAACCATTCCAATGAGAGGATGGAAAGACAGGCTGGGCTGAAGAAGAAAGTGAAATAATAGAGAAAGGCTCTTTGGCAGAACAGAGAATCATGTAAATAAACAGTGTTCTATTTGATTGCTATTTGTTATTCGGCTTCCTTGGTGGCTCAGATGGTAAAGCATCTGCTGACAATGCGGGAGACTTGGATTCAATCCCTGGGTTGGGAAGATCTCCTGGAGAAGGAAATGGCAACCCATTCCAGTACTCTTGCCTGGAAAATGCCATGGACGGAGGAGCCTGGTAGGCTACAATCCATGGGGATGGAAAGAGTCGGACACAATTGAGCAACTCCACTTTCACTTTCTTGATGTTTACTTATTGCCCTGTGTATGTATCACACCCAATATCTACTACTGTCTAAAACGTCTCGTGGGGTCTGGACTTGAACTTTGTTCAGCCTTCTCTTAGACTAGGCTTTCCCTTCCTTCCTCTGATACTGCTGAGCAAACATTCTGGCCTGAGAGACTTTGCTCTTGTTCCCTTGTCTGAAACAATGTCCCTGCTGCTTTGAAGTTGCAGCCTCCCCTTCAAAGTTGCCACCTTCTCAGTCTACAGATCTCAGGTTGGGTGTCACACCCTCAGAAATACTGTTCTTGACCTTTCTACATAAAGGAAGTCTCCCTATTTTTTCTTTCAGCTCTCTGCTCATTTCCTTCCTAGCTCTTGTCACAGTGTGTTATGCATTTGTTGACTGAGGTGTCTTCAATCCTCAGCAGTAGGTGGGGCCATCATGGAGGCTGTGCCTCGTTGTCCATTGGGTATAGCCATCCCCTGTCAGAATGCCTGACAGACAGTTAATATTCAAATAATCCTTGTCAGACAGGTGAAATTTGAAGGGAAAAAAATCATAAACTACAAGCAGCTAAAATTAAGAACCTAAAATTCAAAGACTGTTCTATGTTAGGATCAGAAGGCAAAATATACATATTCATGTATGTGCTAATCATGAAGTTAGGTTGCTCAGGGATCCAATACATTCCTCATCTGAGATTATCCATTTCTGTTTTGGCTGTGCCAGAGTTTGTTGCAGATGATTTGTCAAGATTTTTCCTTTTTTAAAAAACTAATGGCTTTGTCATCCCCAGGAGGGACCTGAGACTGCGTGTGGAGGTGTACAGAGGTTTTCACTGGCAGCTACTTGCTAAACTGAATATATTTAGCTACCTTGTCAAGTCCTAGAATTGTTTGATTTCCTGCAGGAAATGTTTGCCTTTGAAAACTCCAGTGGGGAAATAGCTTTTTCACCTCTGCTCAAGAGAATGAGTTTAACATTGTCTGAAGATGAGATTCATCCCCTGGAGGAGGTACTGAGCATCTAATGAGTTTAGGAACAAATCAGAAAAACAGCAGGGGGTGGATTCCAATCCCACCTCACCTTGGCACCATAAAAAAGTCTGTTTAGATGTTTGCCTGAGTGAACTACCCATTTACCCGGAGTTTTATCTGTGCACTATATTGTATATGTGTATCTCTGATAGGGAAACACATCTAACCACATTATACACATTATACGTTGTGAAAGGTGTATGATTTTGCTCCTTGGGGTGCATTCTATTTAAGTATTCATTAATACATTATCCACTAGGCATGCACTTTTATCATTTATGTCTAATATGAATCTTGATTTTGGTACTTTAAGCGAGAGCAATTTATACCCTTAGAGTCACACACACACACACACACACACACACACACACACACACACACACACACACAGAGGCATACCTCCACTGAAACAGTGACTACATAAAAGTTATTCTCAACAACTATTTCCATGACCTCAGATTGAGCTTATTTATTAGCTAGAACCTCATCTTTCTTTCGTTAAGATTTCCTCCAAACTCAAACTCTTCTCTGAAATTAAGCAGTTGACATTGGCCCTTTGAAATTGTCTTTGTATTTTTGTCATGCTGGCATTTGATTCTCATTTCTCTTTTGCTGCAGTCCTTGTTACCTTTGGGAGAAGTCCCTTTCCTAGTGCTGCCCTTTTAGAACCCAGGTTATAATAGTGGCTGTTTGATTGGTGGCTTTAACTCTACAAAATCAGAGGAATAGGCGGGTCGAAAAAATTGTTTTAATCTCTAATCATGTACATTTAGAAAGAACATGTATAATCCAAATGGAAATTGGGTAGGAAAACTTTTAATAGAAAAGCTTTACCCCCTGCAGCAACGCTGGCTTGGTAGTAGAAGAGAGAGTACAAATGAGCCAGTAAAAGAGAATCTTCTATGTAGTGTTATGTCTAGATAATACTAGAACTTGTTTTGTTTTTATTTTAATTTTATAGTTAAGTAGGGAATTAAACCCCTTCAATTACAGAGGAACAAAAATGTGCCTTATTGCCTTATTGCTCTGGAAGGGCATAGAATAGTGTTATGCATACATGTCAGACATTTTCTAAATATCTTAAAGCATACCCATTCTCACAACCAGTAAGTGACAATTAAGTACCCTGGTCCTCACTATTATTATGCGTTCTTGGGTTATATATTCCTGGGTTGTCCTTTGACTTAGGCCCCTGCTTTTGCCCTTGACCTCTTCAGATTTTTTCATCTGATTGAGGGTAAAACTAAAGTCCTTAGTATAATTTTTAAATTTCTCTATGATTTTGCCTCAGTTTAATCTCCAATCTCAACTCTTGATATTCTCTTATTTCACTTTTTCTGCCTTCCTTTTTGTTTCTTAAATTTGTCAGGCACAGATATTTTATATCCATTACACTAATTTCTAGGACTATTCCCAGAAATCTAGTTCTCCAGGTATCTATATAGTTAGCGCCTTCATTTGCTCTATGTTTTTACTCAAAAGCAAATTCTTGTGATTTCTCCTTTTGAAATTATGGAGTGTTTGGGACAAGACTTATTCTCCCAAAATTAATAAATAGAAAACTAGGCCAAATATGACTTTCTTAAAACAAAGCAAAATTGTTTTCAGATATGATCAAAAGAAAGGAATGTGGTCCTTGAAAGAAAGGGAACAGACAAAGTCAGCTATGCAATTTCCTTGGAGTTCTGCTAATCCATTTTCTAAGCAAAGCAGCAAGGACAGAAATCCCAAGAAAAGCACAGAGGACCTAGATAAACTGAAAAGATGGAAATAAAAAGTTGAAGAGAAGAAGACAACAGAAATTTTTAGGGTAGCATACCAGAAAGAAGTCCAAGAGTGCTCAGTCATGTCTGACTCTTTGCAACCCCTTGGACTGTATCCCACCAGGTTCCTCTGTCTATGGAATTTTCCAGGCAAGAATACTAGAAAAGAAAGTGAAGTCACTCAGTCATGTCCAATTCTTTTGCGATCCCGTGGACTGCAGCCCACTAGGCTCCTCTGTCCATGGGATTGTCCAGGCAAGAACACTAGAGTAGGTTGCCATTTCTTATTCCAGGGGATTTTCCCATCCCAGGAAATCAAACCTGCATCTCTTTCATCGCCTACATTTGCAGGCAGATTCTTTACCACTGTAACACTTGGGAAGCCCTTACCAAGAAGAAGAGAGTTGTCTAAAGAAGTAACAGAACTCTACTCAGAAGCCCCTTGACTATGGCTGAATACTACAAATGGTATTATACATATATGGAGCTACTACACATAGGAAAATACATACACAGATTTAAAGTCCATGAGAATGACAAGGAAAAATCAGAGTTGTAAACTAAACATTGTTGAGAGGCATTTTTATTCTAACAAGGCAGAAAAGACTTCTTGCTAAATGCTTGGAAGATTTGGCAGAGATACCAGAGAGTCAAACCCTAATGGTGCTTTGCTAGCCATATATTAAAAGCTACTCTAAACCTGTGAAAAGAACCATGAAAAAATTAAGTGGATCCACAACTTAACTTCTGACAGAACAAAATGTTTCACTATTTGCAAGAAGAAAACAAAATTAAACCTGTTATAATATTCAAAAGTCACTGAAAAATTGCAAGATATGTAGAGAAATAGGAAAATGTGATCCATAGCCAGGAGAAAAGTCAGCCAATAAAGAAGATTCAGAAAGGGCATAGATAATATAAAAGAATGTAAAAAATAACATGATTATGTACAAAATCTTAGAGGAAAAATTATGTATATAATAAAAAATAAATAAACACAAATAGAATTTCTACTTCTACTTACAGAAGTCAAATATCCAAAGGGTGGGGAAAGGACAAAGTACTGCTGGGATCAGTTTCAGATGAGGCACTGCAGATGAAAGACCAGTAAGCTTCATGTCTTAGCAATGGAAATTTAAACATATGTATGTATTTATACACATATGCATATACATGACTGAAAAAAAAAAATAAACTGAGCCCCTGTGGCTTGTGGTATTAAGAACTCCAGCATTTGAGTACCATAGGAAAAAGATAGGATCTTAAGGTCGAGTGAATAGTTGGAANCACATATGCATATACATGACTGAAAAAAAAAAAAATAAACTGAGCCCCTGTGGCTTGTGGTATTAAGAACTCCAGCATTTGAGTACCATAGGAAAAAGATAGGATCTTAAGGTCGAGTGAATAGTTGGAAAAAATATAGCTGAAATGTCTTCCAAATTTGCAGAAAACTATAACCATTGGGTGCAAAAAATTCAAGGAAACACAGCAGAATCATAAAGACATACAGAACACCACATATGATAATCAACTTGTGAAAGCCAGTGATAAGGGAAAAATAAAAACAAAACATAAAACTAGCCAGATTTAAAAAGATACATTGTAAATACAGAAACAAATAATAATAATAATTAATGCTGACTTATAGCCTGAAGCTATATGGTAGAACATCTTTAAAATACTTTTAAAAAATCTGAGAATTCTAAATGCGCAGAGATATGTTTTAAAATATAAAGAAAAATAAAACCTTTTTGGAAAAAAGAAAAACTGAGGGAATTTACCAGCAACACTAGGAAGAATGTTATAGAAATTTTGGCCAGAAAAAAAAAAAGGAAAAAAAAAATCTAAAATGAAGCTAGGAAATGTATAAAGGAAAGAAGAGCAACAAAAAATGGTATACCGGTTTACCTCAGAGATGCTGCAGATTGGAATCCAGACAGCCACAGTAAAGTGGCTATCCCAGTAAAGGAAGTCACACAATTTGTTGTTGTTGTTTTCCCAGTGCATATAAAGTTATACTGTAGTCTATTAAGTGTGTGTGTGTGTGTGTGTGTGTTAGTTGCTTAGTTGGTTCCGACTCTTTGCAACCCCATAGACTGTAGCCCACCAGGCCCCTTTGTCCATGGGATTCTCCAGGCAAGACCACTGGAGTGGGTTGCCATTTCCTTCTCCAAAAGGAACTATGGAAAGAAAGAAAGTGAAGTCTCAGTCATGTCTGACTTTTTGAGACCCCATGGACTGTAGCCTATCAGGCTCCTCCATCCATGGAATTCTCCAGGCAAGAGTAGTGGAGTGGGTTGCCATTTCCTTCTCCATACAAAGTATATAATATCTTTAAAAACAGCCTATATATCTTAATTAAAAATATTTTATTGCAAAAAAAAAAAAATGCTAGCCATCTTCTCAGCCCTCAGAAAGTTGTAATCTTTTTACTGGTGGAGCATCTTGCCCCAGTGTTGATGACTGATCAAGGTGGTGGTTGCTGAAGAATGAGGTGACTGTGGCAATTTCTTAAAATAAGACACCAGTGAAATTGACACACCAACTGACTCTTTCTTTCATGAATAATTTCTCTTCAGCATGCAATGCTCCTTGGTAACATTTTACCCACAGTAGACGTTTTTGCAAAATTGGAGCCAGTCATCTCAAACCTTGCCACTTTTATCAACTAAGTTCATCAATTTTCTAAACTTTGTTGCTATTTCAGAAGTTTTCACAACACCTTCACCAGGAGTAGTTTCCATCTCAAGAAAACACTTTTTTTGCTCACCTCTAATCATCAACTCCTGATCTGTTAAAGTTATATCATGATATTGAAGAAATTCAGTAACATCTTAAGTTCCATTTTTAATTCTACCCATCTTGATATTTCCACCATACCTGTAGTTACTGCCACTACCTAAATCATGAACTCCCCAAAGTTATCCATGAGGGTTGAAATCAAATTTCCAAACTCCTTTTAATGGTGATATTTTGACGTCTTCCCATGAGTCATTAATGTACTTAATGTCATGTAGAATGGTGTTCCAGAGTGTTTCAATTTACTTTGTCTAGATCCACCAGAACAATTGCAACCTATGGCAGTTATAGACTTATGAAATGCATTTCTTAAAAAAATAATATTTGAAAATCAAAAGTACTCTTTAATCCACAGGCTGCAGAATGGATGTTGCATTATCAGGGATGAAAATAAGTTAATCTAACTCAGACGGTAAAGTATCTTCCTGCAATGCGAGAGACCTGGGTTTGATCTCTGGGTTGGGAAGATACCCTGGAGGAAGACATGGCAACCCACTCCAGTATTCATGGCTGGAGAATCCCCATGGACAGAGGACCCTGGAAGGCTGCAGTCCATGGGATCGCAGAGAGTCAGATAGGACCGAGCAATGAAGCACTCATGCATGCAACCTCCAGTAGGGCTTTTGGGTGACTGCATTGTCAAGGAACAAGAATATATTGAAAGGGATTATTTTGTCTGAGCAGTAGGTCTCAACAATGGGCTTAGAATAGTAAACTGTGTTATTAACAAATGTGCTGGCATCCTAGCTTTGTTGTTCCGTTTATAGGGAACAAGCAGAGTAAATTTAACATCATTCTTAAGGGCCTGTGGATATTCAAAATAGTAAATTACCATTGACTTATAATTTAAACAGTCACTAGCAGTGTTAGCCCCTAACAAGAGCTAGCCTGTACTTTCAAACTTTGCAGTCAGTCATTGTCTTCTCTCTAGCTATGAAAGCCCTACATGACATGTTCTTCCAATAGAGGGACATTTTAGCTACATTGAAAATCTATTGTTTGGTGTAGCCACATTCATTATCTTAGCTAGATCTTATGAATAACTTGCTGAAGCTAGCTTCTACAACAGCACTTGCTGTTTCACCTTGTACTTTTATGATATGGAGATTCAAGATTTCTTTCTTGAATCTCATGAATCAACCTCTGCTAGCTTCAGACTTGTTTTCCTCTACAGCTTTGTTATCCTCTGAGCCTTCATAGAATAGAAGAGTGTTAGGGCCTTGCCCTGGACTAGGCTTTTCCATAAGATCATGCTGTAACTGATTTGATTTTCTATCCAGACCTTTGAAACTTGCTCCCTGTCATTTTCTTAGCATTCTTATGTTCACTGGAGTAACACTTTTAATTTCTTTCAATAAGTTACCCTTTGCATTTACAACTGATCTGTTTGGTACAAGAAGACTAGCTTTTGGGCTGTCTCAGCTTTCAGCATGCCTTCCTTACTGAGCATTATCATTTCTAGCTTTTGACTTAAAGTCAAAAGCTACCCTTCCTTTTGTGTGAGTACTTAGAGGCCATTGCAAAGTTATTAACTGACCTAATTTCACTATTGTTGTGTCTCAGGGAACAGGGAGGCCTGAGGGGAGGGAGAGAGACACTGAATAGTCAGTTGGTAGAGCAGTCATAGTCCACTCAACATCTAGCAGTTGACTTTGTCATTTTATATGGCTGTGTTGCATAGCTCCCCCAAACAATTACAATAATAACATTGCAGATTATCATAGCAAATATAATAATAATTTAAGATTTTGAAATATTACAAAAATTACTAAAATGTGACCAGAGACATACAGTAAACAAATACTATTGGAAAAATAACTCAGAAAGACTTGCTCAATGCAACATTGCCACAAACTTCCAATCTGTAAAACTGGCAGTATCTGCAAAGTGAATTAAGTGAATCACAGCAACATGTTCTAATGTCTGTATATGTTGGTAAAATAAATAGAACTATAAAAGATGGGAAATATGTTGGTAAAATGAATAGAACTACAAAAGACTTGGTCACATTTTTAAAACACACAATATGCTGAAATTACAGTGACTCTCAGGAGGAAATTTCAATCAACAGATGGTGAATCTATATAGTTGCGAACGTTGCAGATACAGAAGACCAATTCTATACAGAATTTTGTCTTTGATTACAACTAATTTAAATTAGCAATCACTATTAAAATGATGTCAGCATAATCCCAAGTATTTGGAAATTAAACAAAAAATCTATCTTTAATACATTGGTCAAAAAATAAATCATAAAGAAAAATAGATATTTTTTTAACAAATAAAAATGAAACCTAGCACTTCCAACCTTGGGTATATACCCAGAAAAAACAAACATGCTAATTCAAAAAGGTACACGCACCCCAGTGTTGATATCAGCACTATTTACAGTAGCCAAGATATGAAAGCAACCCAGGTGTCGATCAACTGACAAACTGACAACTAAGAAAGTGGCATATATATATATGTATGGCAACACACTCCAGTATTCTTGCCTGGAATATCCCATGGACAGAGCAGACTGGCAGTGCATGGTGTCACAAAAAGTTGGACACGAATGAGTGACTAAACATCAGCAACAAATACATAATACACATGCATATAAATATACAGTGGAATATTACTCACTCATAAAAATGAATGAAGTACTGCCATTTGCAGCAATATGGATGCATTATGCTTAGTGAAATACATCAGACAGAGAATGACAAATACTGCATGATGTTCTTATATGTGGAATCTAAAAGAATAAAAGCAAATGAATGTATATAGCAAAACAGAAAGAGGCCCCCCTAATTAGAAAACAAACTTGTGGTTACTGGCAGGAAGAGGGAAGAATGAAGGGGCCTGATGGGGTAAAAGATTAACATTTGCAAACTTTTGTATATAGAATAGATAAGCAACAAGGTTATATTTATAGCACAGGGAGTTTTACCATTAATAACTCTGAAGGAGTGTAAGCTGTAAAAACGCTGTATCAGTATGCTGAACAGTTGAAACCAATACTGCTGACCCTATTGCAGAAGATAGGAGAGGAAGGAACACTTGTTACCTAATTTTGCAAAATGAACCTTACCCTAATACCAAAATTGGACAGAGACAGCATATAAAATAAAAGTACAGACCCAATCCCTCATTAGACATAAAAATTCATAGCAAAATATTAGCAAATTTAACTGAGTAATTTGCAACATGGATCAAATTATTATGACCAACTGGAGTGTATCTCATGAATGCAAGATCAATATAACATTTGAAAATCAATCAATGTAATTCATACCAAGATAAAAAAGAGAAATATGATAATTTAGTGGTTTCAGAAAAATCATTTGACAATATAAAACTCCTATTTATTATAAAACTATTTCAAAGGCATCTAAGAAAAGCCTTCATCCAACTTCATCAAACTTCATAAAATAATGAAGTTTCTCTTCAGATAAAAAACAGAGAATGACCACTTCCAACCTACTTTGTACTGGAGGTTACAATCAGTGTAATCATATTAAACAAGCAAAGCATTGAGTTTGGCATATTTCTTCACTTCAGTTCAGTCACTCAGTTGTGTCCGACTCTTTGCGACCCCATGAACCACAGCACGCCAGGCCTCCATGTCGATCACCAACTCCCAGAGTACACCCAAACCCATGTCCATTGTGTTAGTGATGTCATCCAACCATCTCATCCTCTGTCGTCCCCTTCTCCTCCTGCCCTCAATCTTTCCCAGCACCAGGGTCTTTTCTAATGAGTGAGCTCTCTGCATCAGGTGGCCAAAGTATTGGAGTTTCAGCGTCAACATCAGTCCCTCCAATGAACACCCAGGACTGATCTGCTTTAGGATGGACTGGTTGGACCTCCTTGCAGTTCAAGGGACTCTCAAGAGTCTTTTCCAACACCACAGTTCAAAAGCATCGATTCTTCAGTGTTCAGCTTTCTTTATAGTCCAACTCTCATATCTATACATGACCATTGGAAAAGCCATAGACTTGATTAGACGGACCTTTGTTGGCAAAGTAATGTCTCTGCTTTTGAATATGCTGTCTAGGTTGGTCATAACTTTCCTTCCAAAAGCAAGTGTCTTTTGATTTCATGGCTTCAATCACCATCTGCAGTGATTTTGGAGCCCAGAAAAATAAAGTCAGCCACTGTTTCCACTGTTTCCCCACCTATTTGCCATGAAGTGATGGGACCAGACGCCATCATCTTCATTTTCTGAATGTTGAGCTTTAAGCTACCTTCTCACTCTGCTCCTTCACTTTCATCAAGAGGCTCTTTAGTTCCTCTTCACTTTCTGCCATAAGGCTAGTGTCATCTGCATATCTGAGGTTATTGATATTTCTCCCGGCAATCTTGATTCCAGCCTGTGCTTCTTCCAGTCCAATGTTTCTCATGATGTACTCTGCATAGAAGTTAAATAAGAAGGGAGACAATATAGAGCCTTGATGTACTCCTTTTCCTATTTGGAACCAGTCTGTTGTGCCATGTCCAGTTCTAACTGCTGCTTCCTGACCTGCATATAGATTTCTCAAGAGGCAGGTTAGGTGGTCTGGTATTCCCATCTCTTTCAGAATTTTCCACAGTTTATTGTGATCCACACAGTCAAAGGCTTTGGCATAGTCAATAAAGCAGAAATAGATGTTTTTCTGGAACTCTCTTGCTTTTTTGATGATCCAGTGGATGTTGGTAATTTGATCTCTGGTTCCTCTGCCTTTTCAAAAACCAGCTTGAACATCTGGAATTTCATGGTTCACATATTGCTGATGCCTGGCTTGGAGAATTTTGAGCTTTACTTTGCTAGCATGTGAGATAAGTGCAATTGTGTGGTAGTTTGAGCACTCTTTGGTTAAGAGGAAATAAAATAATTTTTATTTGGGGATAAGTATGCATACACATAGAAAATCCTAGGTGATACTCTAAGAAATCTATTTTTAATAATGAGTGAAATCAGCAAGATCTCAGGAGACAAAGTCAATGTATAAACTTTTAATTTTATTTTTATGTATTATCAGTTGATAATTAGAACAGAATTCCCATACAAATCCCAATAGGAAAATTTTGTTGAAAAAGACAAGATTAAAATATCTGTATGGAAAAGCACACATACACATACAGAAGGAAGAAAAACAAAGTTGGAGGGCTTACATTACACAATTTTAACATTTATTCTAAGTCTACAGTAGATAAGACAATGTGGTGCTGTTTTCAGGATAAATTAATCAATGGAAAAGAATAGAGTCCAGAAATAGACCACACATAAACAGTCAACTAATTTTTTTTTGAGGAGTACCAAGGTAATGCAATAGGGGAAATGATGGTCTTTTCAACAAATAGTAGTAGAACAACCAGATTTCCCTACTTAAAAAAAAAAAAAGTATCCTTAGAGAACAGTCTTAAGATAAGACAATGTGGTGCTGTTTTCAGGATAAATTAATCAATGGAAAAGAATAGAGTCCAGAAATAGACCACACATAAACAGTCAACTAATTTTTTTTTGAGGAGTACCAAGGTAATGCAATAGGGGAAATGATGGTCTTTTCAACAAATAGTAGTAGAACAACCAGATTTCCCTACTTAAAAAAAAAAAAAGTATCCTTAGAGAACAGTCTTCTAGTGCCAAGGGGGAGAAAGGGTTGAAAAGTGATAGAGGGGGTGTTTAAGCTTAGCAGATGCAAACTAGCATATACAGAATTGATAAACAGCAAAGTCTCAATGCATAGCACAGGGATTTGTAATGATGCTGGGAGGGATTGGGGGCGGGAGGAGAAGGGGATGACCGAGGATGAGATGGCTGGATGGCATCATGGACTCGATGGACGTGAGTCTGAGTGAACTCCCGGAGATGGTGATGGACAGGGAGGCCTGGCGTGCTGCGATTCATGGGGTCGCAGAGTCAGACACGACTGAGCGACTGAACTGAACTGAATTAGCTTCTATGAAGCCAACGTCCTTTGCCTTCTGGACTCAATGGGAGAACACAGGTGACAGGCATTCAAGGCCAAGATTTGATGCCTGGACCTCCCATTTCCAGAAACCCATGGTTTCTAATCCTATTAGTCATATGGTAGTCTCTCCACCAAAATTTTAATGTTAAATTGTATTTGATTTTTTAAGTCTCTTTTTGTAAACATTATTTTTCTAGATTTCTCTCTTTTAAATGGGTCTTATATCTCTAGTCTGTATCTGCTAAAGTGCTGATGCTGGTGGATGTCGGTTATTTTTGAGACCAGGTATACTGCATGACAGTTCAAATAAAACATACAGCCTCCTCTCTCACAGGCTTGCTTTCATCTCAGTCACAGATACTGACGTGATTTGGGGCTGTTGCCCTGTTTCAAGATTTTTGTGGGTAACGGTTGTGGGTGACCAACCCTAAATCCTTGTGAGTGAAGTAATCTGATAGAAAGGCAGGTCTCAAGTCTTAATGAAGTTCAGAGTGTTGCTTCTACAAGGTTTTTTGCTGGTTTGGGGGCCCTTTCCATTGGCTGTTAGCAAAGGATATCCTGTAGGGTGCTGAATATGTCTTTAAATGGCCTATTCTTTGTATCATAAATGATCTCTAAAACGAAAACTAGCCACTCCCCTTACCAGCTTCTAACCACTTCCTGTGACAACACACAGATCCATCTTAGTTTTTCTGAGTGAAAACGTTATTTTCACAAGGCAGTTTCTCTACCCTTTTTCCTTCCTTCAAACGTGCATATGTACATATACACAAAAGCTAGAAACAAACTTTTGACTTGTGATATGTAGAAAAATGGTGTATCCAAGGTAGCATGTTATCTTAGAAAAATCTACAAAGAATAAATTAAGTTGGATACTTTCCATTATCTTCTCTGGTAACAGTATATTCAGAATGTATCTTGCTATTTGAGTCCTTAAATTTTTTTTCCCTTCAAATTTCCTAGGTGGTTTTGAATGGCACAAGCATGATACATGATTTTCCAATTAAGACAGCCTTGCAATGGCTTCAGGTAGCAGCGTAAGGAAGAGAAATGGCTTTCATATTAGAAAATGAAAATTTGGTGAAGATACTTAAAAGATTGCAAAGAAGTGTTATACAGTGGTGGCACAGACTCACTCTGTAACATTTTGTGTTGAAATTGAGCTCTTCTCTTTAGAGCTGGGTAGATCTCTTTATACCCACTCCAGTGTTCTTGCCTGGAGACTCCCAGGGACGAGGGAGCCTGATGGGCTGCCATCTATGGGGTCACACAGAGTCGGACACGACTGAAGCGAGGCAGCAGCAGCAGCAGCAGCAGCAGCAGACCTCTTTATAGGCTCTGTCTTACAAAGAGGAAGTATTCCAGATATATAAATACCTAGAATTGTTTAGCTTCAAATTAGCATACTGATTTTGCCAGAACTTTTCAGCAAGAGGAGGTAGTGTGCTGAAAATAAATTGATTTGAAATCAGACAGATAAAAGTTCAGATGCCAGTTCATCCTCTTACTTTGTGACCGTGGGCAAAATGACTTGAACAAGTTACTGCCTAAGTGATCTCACGTAGTTTCTTGACTGTAAAACAGTATCCTGGGTCTCTTCCAGAACTCTGGGTTCATAGATTCAATTGCATATTCAAAATTCCACTAAAATGTCTACTAGGCATTTCAAAGTTAGTATATCCAAAATGGAATTCCTACCCCATTCCGCAGCCCTCACTTAAAAAAAAACACACAACACCCCAAGCAACTACAACCACCAATGAACCTCAGGCCGTCTGCTTCTCTGGCTGCCTTCCCCATCTCAGGAAATAGCACTTCTGTCTTTTTAATTTCTCAGGCTCAAACCTGGAAGTCATTGCCAGCTCTGTTCTTTACTTGCTCACCCCACATCCAGTCTATCAGCAGATCCTGATGACTCTTTTTTTCTTTTTTTAGTTTTAAAAATATTTATTTATTTATTTGGCTCAGTCGGGTCTCAGCTGGAGCATGCAGGATCTTTTTTTTTCCAAGCTACAACATGCAGAAATTTTAGTTGCAGCATGGAGGATCCTTATCCACAGCGTGTGAATCCCTCGTTGCCGTAGGTGGGATCTAGTTCCCCGACCAGGGATCAAACCGGGATTCCTGCATCCTGCATTGGGAGCGCAATCAGCCACTGGAACACCAGGGAAGTCCTGACTCTTTTTCTTTTTAATTGGTCCAGAATATGACCGTATCTTACCATCTCTGTCACTGCACCCTAATCTCGGTTATCATTTCTCAGGCACTGGTTTTCACTTGGATTATTGTAATCACATCATAACTCGTTTCCCTGCTTCTGCTTTTGCCTCTCGATAGTCTGTTCTCAATACAGCAGCAGGAGTGGTCCTTTTAAAACCTAAGTTAAATCCTATCACTGTCTCACAGGAAACCCTCTAAAGGTTTTCCATTTCACTTAGAACAAAAACTGGAGTCTTTACATATGGCCTATACAGACACAGGTGATCCGACCCCCCTCTCTGGTCTCGTGTCCTGACATTCCTGTTCACTTTCAGCTTCAGTCATTCAAGTTTCCTTGACGTCCCCTGAACATATCAAGCCTACTTCTGCCTCAAGGACTTTGCACTTGCTCCTTTCATGGCTGGGCTCGTCCATGTGACTTGTAGGCTTGTAATCTGTAGGCCTGCTCAAATGTTATCTTCTTAGAGAAGCCTTCCCTGACCATTCTGTACAGAAAACTGTGTACATCTCCCCTCTGGTTCTCCCTTCTCCTCTTCATCTCCTTAGTATACATTTACTTTATTTTCTGTCTTCCTCTATCTTCCTACTAGCATATGAGTCCCATGAGGGCAAGATCTTTGCTTTATTCACTACTGTGTTGCCAGTATCTAGAACAGGGCATGGCACATAATAAATATTTGATGAATGAAATGTAGGTTAGCATAAAATTGTAGATGATCTTGACACCAGATTAAGGCATTCATATTGTATTAGTTCCCCCATTAAAGGCCCTTTATTAACCTTTCTGGTTAGTAGATTGTTCAAAAACCCTTCCCTTTTATTAAAAAAAAGGGGGATAACTTTACAGATATTAAAACAGTTTGCATTTTTAAAACTTTTTCGTGGTAACACAGCATGCTTATATACTGTAGTTATTTTTTTATTTTTTATTTTTTTCTCTCACCTTATACTGTAGTTTAAAAGGCACTGTAGAAATAAAGAGCTACTTTGATAGAAAAAAGAGGCTGTAACCCTTCTCTGAGTGAAGGATCCTGGGTGTTAGATGTACTCTTGGCTGANAAAAAAAGAGGGGATAACTTTACAGATATTAAAACAGTTTGCATTTTTAAAACTTTTTCGTGGTAACACAGCATGCTTATATACTGTAGTTATTTTTTTATTTTTTATTTTTTTCTCTCACCTTATACTGTAGTTTAAAAGGCACTGTAGAAATAAAGAGCTACTTTGATAGAAAAAAGAGGCTGTAACCCTTCTCTGAGTGAAGGATCCTGGGTGTTAGATGTACTCTTGGCTGTTGGTCGTCTGTGTTTTTGCATGTCCACGCTTCATTTTATAAAGTATCTCTCCATAGGAAAGCAGATAAAGAGGGGGCACTGCCAGAACCTTGCATGTGCAGCTTGGACTGTGCCGATTTCTTTCTAGCCTTCGAATGTGTTTCCTAGGTTTATTGAAATATGATTTAGGGACTTCCCTGGTGATCCAGTGGTGAAGAATCCACCTTCCAATGCAGGGGACATGGGTTCGATCCCTGATCAGCGAACTAAGATCCCACATGCCACAGGACAACTAAGCCTGCGCGCCACAACTGGTGAGCCCGCGTTCCATAACAACAGAAGCCCGTGAACTGTACCTAGAGAAAGCCCAAGCACCTCAATGAAGACCCAGCACAGCCAACATAAAAATTTAATTAAAAATATAATTTGTGTGTGTGTGAAGTTGCTCAGTCGTGTCCAACTCTTTGCGACCCTGTGGACTGTAGCCTACCAGGCTTCTCCATCCATGGGATTCTCCAGGCAAGAATACCGGAGTGGGTTGCCATTTCCTTCTCCAGGGGATCTTCCCAACCCAGGGATCNATGTCTGACTCTTTGCAACCCTGTGGACTGTAGCCTACCAGGCTTCTCCGTCCATGGGATTCTCCAGGCAAGAATACCGGAGTGGGTTGCCATTTCCTTCTCCAGGGGATCTTCCCAACCCAGGGATCGAACCTGGGTCTCCCGCATTGGAGGCAGACGTTTAACCTCTGAGCTACCAGGGAAGCCCCTAATGCAGGTAACTATAGGGATTTTGCCTTATCTGGTCTGAGATCCTTCCTGTTCTTTGGGTATAAATCCTGTAATCCTTCCTAGAAGCACATTTCTTCCACTAATTGCAATAAGAATCTCATTTGCCCACCCACAGGTAAAAATTCCAAAGCAGCTGGCTGTTTTAGAAATTTTCATTCTGGAGGCACCTTCCATCTTCTACCATTCTTGAAATAAATGAGGAAGACTGAAATGAGCAGTCCTCCTGGTACAGGGGGAAAAAAATGATATGGTTACCTCCACTACAACACAATGTTTAAGAGTTGCTACATTCTCCCTATTTTCTGAATATTTGGAGACTCCTAAGCTTTATTTGAATGGTTTCATTATTTGATTTCAAAAGATATATACATGTATATCCAATTTATATCTATTTTCTGAATTCCAAAACTTTCTTAGATCTCTAACTTCCTCAGATAGTCAACGGCCCTTTCACTGTTCACCAGTGTGCTAGAAAGATCTTGTTCTTTCAGGGACATGTCAGCTATTAACTCTGCCGCCTCTCTTGGGAAATGTTAACAGCATTCCCATATATTGGTTTTTCATTTTCCTCATCTGAGAAAAGAAGATAATAATTTCAATTGCAGATTGCTTTCAGAAGGAGGAAGGCTGACTGGATCTTGTATTTAGTCCTCATCTAGCTTGAGGGGCTTCCCAGGTGGTTCAGTGGAAAAGAATCTGCCCGTCAATGAAGAAAATCCAGGTGATGTGGGTTCAATCCCTGGGTCTGAAAGATCGCCTGGAGGAGGAAATGGCAACCCACTCCAGTATTTTTTTTTATTTTTTAAAGATTTCAGTCTTTATGAATTTATTTAGACTTATTTCATGGCTCTCTCTGTTGAACTTAACCACATACATGCACTTGAAAAATGTGCATTTTTGTTATTCAATGTAGTTTTATTCTACAAACATAAAGGTCAAGCTGGCTGACAATCCTGGGTGGTGCTGTCAAGAGATCTTTTTTGTATGACATCATAGTATAGATTTGGTCTTTGTGGGAAGATGAGCCTAGTTGAATCTCAATCATCTGGTATCTGTTGGTTGTCTTTTTTAGAAAAAAAATGCATTCTATAGTCTCAATTCTTCATAGGGTAATTTTGGTTTTTATCTTAAATATCACAAATGTTAAGCTGTGGAGACTTGGGAGTATGTTTTTTTTTTTTTTTTTTCCTGATAAGTGTAATTTATTTTGTTGTAACTGGAAAATAAGTTGGTTGCCTTCTTCACTAAAAACCTCCATGGACCAAGGACACTGATGGGCTATATAGTCCATGGGATCACAAAGAGTCCAACATGACTGATCCCACAGTCACACACATGGTAGCATGATGCAGCAGATAAGCCCAATAAAATAAAACAATTGGAAATTTATTAGTTCACATAACAAGATGCGGATGGTAGGGTGTATTCACTGAGCATATCTTTCTTTCTTTTTTTTTTTTTAACAATTTTAACCAAAATAACTTNCTCCAAAATTTAATACTGTCCCAAGTAGAGAAGGAAGGGTTTATATAACTAAATGACCATTTTAACGTGGAGCAAAAAGGAAGGAACCAAAGCTTATGCCCAGAGGAATTAAAAGGCTTCTAATCTGTTTAGGTATGATAACTTCAGGATAGAGGGGCCATGGTTCAAGCCAACATGATACAACTGTAACCAGAATAACTTTTTGTTTTGCATATGCCAACTCTACAGTCTATGTTTGATAATTTTTTTAAATTATTCTTTTTACTAAACCAGCTCCCCTCCCGCCCCACATCATCCGTCCAGATCATCCCCATGCACCAGCCCCAAGCATCCTGCATCCTGCATCGAACACAGACTGGCGATTCGTTTCTTACATGATAGTATACATATTTCAATGCTATTCTCCCAAATCATCCCACCCTCTCCCTCTCCCTCAGTTTATTTTTCTAGTCCTTTCCCTGCAGTTGCCCTCATGGATCCAAAGCAGCTGTTCCCGAGATGATGATCATGGGACGCTGACCACAGGGAGAGAATAAAAGTCTGTTTGGTGTACCTTTTGAGGAAAGCAGGCAGAGCTTGCACAAAACCCCCACCAGATTTATTCTCACAAAAGCTGGCTGAAAGCATCAGATTTGCATCTCCCTGCCAGGCCTAAGGCAATCACTAGTCAAGGAGGACGGAGTTACTGTGATTGGTTTGCACTAAAATCAGAGTGCGCCCCCTAGGCACGCACCCGTCATCCCTTTCAACATGCACCCCTTACCAGAAAACAATCATGGTCGTCTTAGCAAGGACAAAGTGGGCCATTTGGTAGGAAACCAAGGAGACACTGATTTCTAGGGAATTTGTCTTCATCTGAGGTCTGGTGATAGTGTTATGGCTGACCCAGAATTCAAACTGTTGGGNACATGCACCCCTTACCAGAAAACAATCATGGTCGTCTTAGCAAGGACAAAGTGGGCCATTTGGTAGGAAACCAAGGAGATGCTGATTTCTAGGGGATTTGTCTTCATCTGAGGTCTGGTGATAGTGTTATGGCTGACCCAGAATTCAAACTGTTGGGCACATTCATAGTGCTTTCATTACTCTAGGAGACAGAGGTCTATAAGGGGAGAGTGTGTGTGTGTGTGTGTGTGTTGTGTGTGTATTTATGAGAGAAGGAGAGGCGGTGGGAGAGAGAGAGAAGAGATAATCAGTTATTAATTTGTGATGAAAATTGTAAATCATCCTGTAGACAGAAATGCTGCCCTTTTGGGACATTGTCCTGACTCTGACCCCAGGATTTTATCGTCTTGAATATTTATCCAGAATATTGGCTGGAAAGCCAAAACTCAGGACTCAGAAATCTTATTTAACATTATGGAAATTTGTTCTTTTCTCCTGTGAAGGAGAGTTGATAGCCTTGAGGGTACCTAAACCTTTGATAAGTACGCTTGTCATGGAAGCAGAGGTGTTTGTATTCATATTCCTTGGATAGTGAAAACATTTGACACTTTTTTCTTTTCTTTTTAATCTCAAGTTCAGTGATTTTCACATCTGCTCTTGGAAACTTCCTCTCTTCTGGGAGACATACTGGAATTTCTGAAACCATAGACCCCTCTGTCAAATAGCAAAATTATACCTGTTCTTTACATTTTGGTTCTACTCTCGCCAATTTGTGGTTGTTCATACAGATTTTAATTAGACAGGTTATACTGAAATTTATTTGGTTTCTGCTAACTGAATTAAAACTGCCACTTACCTAGGTCTCAGAAATTATTCCTAAATTATTTGGAATTGAGAGTGACCTTACACATATCCTTATACAAAAAGTTAATTATAAAAAGCATATGAATTTTACTAGATAATTCACATTGGTCAGTTTGTTTCACTTACCTCCGTATTCTTCATGGACATTTTACTGTTGTTCCCACCTACTGTCTGCTGAATGGATTATTATAAGGACCATCATGGTTGTTCAGGAGAAGAATCTGACATAGTGATTGATTTGACTGGCCTGAACATAGTAGGCCCTCAGTAGATGTCAGATGCTACTCTTATTTTATTCCGGAAAAATAGAATTATGACACCTACCTCTTGGTGTTCCTATAGAAATGCTATGAAATATCATCCACAGAGACGCCAAGTACAGTCCCATGCTTCTCTTCAGGAACTCAATAAATGTTAATTTCATTCCTTTCCCTGTCTACTAAACAAAGCATCCAGAGGAGTGATAACACTGTGTTGATGATTCTACATCACCCCAGCAAAATAATTGCCTCTTCTTGGAAGGGAGAAACCAATAAAGTCTGGTTTCAATTTATTTAGAGTATTCTTTCTTTCTGACAGCATAAAATAAATCCCTGCTATGAAATAACCTTTCTGCTGATCTATGTATAATGGCAACTCAGTATCACCTAGTCCTTTTCGGATAAATAAATTTAAAAAAATCATGTTTTGAGAATACAACCAGCATACTAGTAGTCTTCTGAAGGAACTACCCGTTACAGAGTTACTGTGGGTAACAGCAGGTGCTGGCGACGGCAAGCTCTAGGCATTTATAACTCTTGAGTGTTACTGCCTGCTTGGAAGAATTTGCTATTTACTTCCAACTGAGGACAATTAGGCTTAAATTCCAAAGCCACACATCAGGTAAGCAAAAGAGAAGTGCANCTCCTGCTTCTGTCTCTTATACACATCTAGATGTGTATAAGAGACAGGTATCACCTAGTCCTTTTCGGATAAATAAATTTAAAAAAATCATGTTTTGAGAACACAACCAGCATACTAATAGTCTTCTGAAGGAACTACCCGTTACAGAGTTACTGTGGGTAACAGCAGGTGCTGGCGACTGCAAGCTCTAGGCATTTATAACTCTTGAGTGTTACTGCCTGCTTGGAAGAATTTGCTATTTACTTCCAACTGAGGACAATTAGGCTTAAATTCCAAAGCCACACATCAGGTAAGCAAAAGAGAAGTGCAAAGGACTGACTCTGGTAATTTAGGTAGCATGATTCTTACCTTTGTGCCTATTCAGGTGAGGATAAAATATCAATAATAATGCTCTTTAATGCTGGATAATTGCATTCAGGAAGTTTACCTTACCTGTTCCAAAATCTCCCCGTGAGAGTAAGTGCCATAATGCTGCATGGAAATACATTCCTGTGACTGATTATAATGAGACATTTCCTTTTCACACCCAGAGGTAAAAGCTCCAAAGCAATTTTCACAAATTGTAACATTCTAGAGTAGATGATGTTTGAAGTCCAATTTCTATACAATTTAACATTTGTTGTCTAGCTGGAAAATTTTTGAGTTTCTTTTGTAGAGAGCATTGATTGTAGATGGTTGTAGATGGACAAATAAATAAACCAGGGAATTATTTGTGATCTCATATAGCCTTTTATTGCTTGGGAACATGCTAATTGTTGCATTAAATGTCATCAAGTTATCTTTTCCAAATGAAGGGTGATTGTCACTGGTTTTATTCCAGTGCATGTGAGAACAGTTGGCTCTGATTTGGCAATTGTGATACTTCAAGGTTTGAGGAGCATGAATGATAGAAGTTTGGACTAAGTTATATTAATTTATGTATCTATTTCTGTGTGCTCATGCAAAAATTTGTAAATTATTAATATAAAACTGTTGAATATTTCCAATAGATGCTAAACCTCCCAGTGTACCTACACGTAATAGAGATGTGTGGTCAGATTATTGGGTAGGATTTTCAACTCATAATGAATGCTGATTCTTCCACTTGCATTTTTATACAGAGTTACATACCTAGTACAGAGTTAACATACTCAGTACAACTTCTGCTATAGTAGATATTATTTCACTAAGTATTAGCAAATGGTGAGTAGGAGCATAGATATTGACCCTTTATAGTAAGCACAAATGAGACATAAGCACCTAGCAGAGTGATTGTTCAGCACCACTGAATTGGACTCTGTATGTTGGTATTCCATGATCTTGTCAGAGTATAAATACAAACTATCTGCTTACTCAGCTACTTAAAAAAGCAAAGGAGAATAGTGTTTTAGTGAATATTATCCATCTACTGCTAAAGAGTCTTAAGTTTTCTTCTTATATCAGCTTAAACCAGCAGAAAGCAATATGCTTTTTAACAAACAACTTTTATGTTAATTATACAACCTGGACTATTAACCATTTCTACCTTTTTATAGAAATATCATGGTGGGAAATATATGAATATTGAAGTAAACAGAAAAGTGTTGTTAATCGTGTTGTCTTGAAAACTTCTCATTTACAAAACAGTGATCTTGAAATTATAGGAATGCAGTGGTTTCCGTAAGATTCATAAAAGACAGCGTGGCAGATGCTGGATATTCCATGAATATCTAGAGTCTGTATTCTTACTCTGATTATTAGTAGTAGTGTTAGTATTAATTGGTGGTGGTGGTTTAGCCGCTAACTCGTGTCCGACTCTTCTCACCCCATGGACTATAGCCTGCCAGGCTCATTTGTCCATGGGATTTTCCAGGCAAGAATACAGGAGTAAGTCGCCATTTCCCTCTCCAGGGGATCTTCCTGACACGGGAATCGAACCCAAGTCTCCTGCATTGCAGGCAGATTCTTTACTGCCTGAGCTGTGAAGAAAGCCTCCCAATATTAATATTATCGCTACTATGCAAATTTTATTCATTGATTCCCAAAACATTGTATACTAAGGTACATGATCTCATGTCAAATTCTGTAGGTGGTAAGTTTATATTAGAATATTAGGAAAACCTAATTAATATTGCTATGCTAAGTCACTTCAGTCATGTTCGACTCTGTGCAACCCCATAGATGGCAGCCCACCAGGCTCCCCTGTCCCTGGGATTCTCCAGGCAAGAACACTGGAGTGGGTTGCCATTAATATTAGGTTTCCTATTAATATTAGGAAAGCCATTTATTTTCTTGGAGCAAAAAATCCTCTTTACTGGTAGAGATATGTATAATATTGTGCTTCTCTTTTTGTCATTGCTGACAGAAAACACAAACCGAATTTTAATTTTAGCTCAGAGCGCCAGTGATAATCCCAAAACAACTAAAATTGCTTCTTTTAAAAAATTCATAATTCTAACTTTTCTAATTATATTTGATATGTTTCTTTTAACTACTATGACTTCTGTAAATCACCTTAAAGTCTTTTTGTAAAGACCTTTGGTATAATTGAATGAAAGTATACCATGGAGAGTACTGGCATCATTTATGCTTTGCTTTATCTTCTGCAAAATTGAATTTATCTTTGCCCATAAATAACCTTATAAAGATGTTTTTAAGATTATATTACAAACTATTTATACATTTTGGCCCATTTGTGTTAATTGTGTTTGAACTGCATATTTTATGACTCATTTAAAGGATTGAGAGAGAGATTTATATGTCTTTATTTCTATCAGATATAGACATTTGTGACACAAAGCTATCTTTTATTCTATAATATTTAATTTCAGCTTTAGGATGAATTGTAATTTTCCTGAGGCAATTCAGTTCATTTATTGATTTGACAATTAAATGGACAGTAATCCATTTGAAGATTAAATATGATGTCAATTTTTACAGCTTATACTATTATGCCTATCCCTGCATCAAAATTCTATTAAAACCAATCTACCACAAATATGAATACATGGATCCTCTGTTTCCAAAAGGGTGTGCCAGTTGAAACTTCAAATTCTGGGTTTAGACTGCTGATCACATCAGCACAATTGTTACAACACCATCTGGTATGTCTGATGAATAGAAGATAACCCGTCCCTCATCAACTTATCTACTAAGTACTGAGCACCTATTATGCATGAAGTGTTTTGGTACAAAGATTATTATATTTTCCTTGCTCTCAAAGAATCCTCATATTGTATGGGGAAGAAATATCTGTAGATAAATAGTTGCAACCCAACAGGACAAATAACAAAATTGAGGTTTGTAGGGATTTCAAAGTTGGCACAAAACAGGTATTTCAGAAAAATAATTTTATAGTAGGTGATGCATAAGTTGGTTCTTAAGTAATACTTGGAATTTTCCAGTCAGATAAAGTAAGAAAATGTATCCTAAACATGTGCGAAAATAGTGAGGTAGTATCAACAGAACAAAGGAAATGGTCACATAATTCAATATACAAAACGTCCTCAGCAGTTCATAGACTAGCAGAACTCAAAGGAGTCTAAAGAGACTGCCACTGGTGTATTAGGCTTCCCTCTTCATCTTGGCAGGAATGAACAGCATTCATTTCTGGGTAGACTCTGATCTAGAGAAAATTCAGTGTCTTACTCATCTCTGAAACTTCAACCAAGACAAGGCTGCTCATCCATTCACTGATTCATTTAAAAGGATTAGTTGCAGTACTAGGCCCTGGAGAAACAGGGGTAAGCAAGACAAAAAAGATGAGTGCTCTTGCTTTCTGGTAGCCAAGAGACAGACACAGATACAAATACTAAACAGATAGAAAAATAACCCCTTGAAACAGTGCAGGCTAATATGTTGGAGAGTGACTGGAGGTCTCCCCTGGATTGAGTGGCCCCTGAAAGTCTGTGAGGAGATGACTTTGAAGCTGACACTTGAATCACAAGAAAGAACCATCCAAGCAAGGGTGGGTAGGGAAGCCACTTTAGGTTGTGGGAAGAGTAACAAGAAATTCCCAGGGGTGGGAACAAGCTCAACTTCTTCAGGTAACCATGAGAAACCCAGTTTGACCAGTGCAGAAGAACCAAGGAAGGACTGAGCCAAACCAGTGCTGTACTCTATTGCTTTGTAGACTGGGAGAATGGATTCAAATTTTATTAGCAGTACACTGGGAAGATACTGGAGGTTTACACAGGAATACAACATGATCCGATTTATGTTAAAACAAGAGCTGAGTTGAGAATGGACTGAAATAGAACAGAAAATGCAACATCACCTTAGATTAGGATCCTGGCAGTGGAGAAGGTGGGAAGGCAGAGACAGAACATCCTTTAGACACCAAATAATATTTACTGTTGTATTAGGTCAATGAGAGTGAGGGAAAGAGAGAAAGCAGAAATGACTTCTCGCAGACTTTCTGAAAGGAGCGGGTGGGACATGGGGCATAAAGGACCCAGTTTAAACAATAACAACAATTATAACCTCAAGTACTTAGAAAAATCCTTATCTGTTCCAAACACTACTCCAATCAAAGTTATGTGTATTAATTCATTTAATTATTATGACAACCTTATGACTTCATTTTTACAATTATTCTCATTTTGCAGATAGACAAACTGAAGCAGAGATGTGAACTTGCCAACAATTAAAGCAGGACACAGGTTCACCTTAAGAAATGAATTCTTTCATCTCCTTCTGGTCTTTGCTCATGATGTCACCTGCTCATTGAAGCCTACTCTAACCACTCCTCTTAAAATTACAATATCAGCTCCCTCCTCCATGGGACTCCCACTTAGAAACTGCTCTGAAGTACCAAATAATCTGTATATTTATGTTTTTTATCTACTCCTAGTAGACTATAAGCTTCATGAGGGCAGCAGTTCTGTCAGTGTTGTTCCTGGTGGTATTCTAGGTGCTTGAACCAGTCCTGGCACACAATGAACATTCAGTAAAGGGTGGATTAGTCACTAAGCTCGACTCTTATGACCCCATGGACTGTGGCCCATCAGGCTCCTCTGTCCATAGGATTTTCCAGCCAAGAATACTGGAGTGGGTTGCCATTTCCTTCTCTATCAACAAATGACTCTTGATTAAATAATAAATATGTGGATAAGTGACTGAAATAGTTGAGCTGGTTTTCAAACCCTGATGGCCTGATTATAAAGCCTGTATACCTACTCACTATACTATTCTGTGTTCCCTCTCAGGCTGGGACAGAAAATGATTCCTGTTCCTCAGTCCACAGGAGATCTGTATACTCAGCTGATCAAGGTCCAAAATTATGAAGTAGAAGAGATGGTGGATAACTTAGCCAGTTCCTACCTCTCCTGCTTCATTTCTTTCCTCCCAGTGCCTCTTCTGTGTGGAATACCTTCCCCCTTCACCATTGTACATGAATAATCACAATGTGTCTTTACAATGTCAACATAGACATCAGGTCTTCTGGAAAGTTGTGTATTCAGCCACACCTGGGCTAGTTGCCTCTTACATGCTGCTCATTAATTTCTGTGCTTTTCCTTTTGTAAGTTGCTAGACTGTTGTAATTATCTACCGAGCCGCACTGTTTACCTGAGACAGTTTCTCCCAGTACCAGGCAGTGACTGGCCGGTAGTAAGCACTCAAAATGTTGGTAAATTGAACTGAATGGAACAGGACGTCCCCCAATTATAATATTATATGGATAGATTGGGCCCTGGTCTATAAAGAGCAAACACTCTTTATAGCTCAAATTGCTTGAAGGCTTTGTGAATCATCTTTACCAGTAGTGAAGTTTGACTTATGCTGTAATCAAGGTGAGCCTCTGTTCTCCTTACTTGTTGCCATATTACTTAAAGAAGATAACTGAAAAAGCAGAGTTCAAAATTTTAAAATCCTTAATTTCGTTTTCTACTTTCTCATTATTAGTGTATAGGAATGCAAGGGATTTCTGTGTGCTGATTTTATATCCTGCATCTTTACTATATTCATTGATTAGCTCTAGTAATTTTCTGTTGGAGTCTTTAGGGTTTTCTATGTAGAGGATCATGTCATCTGCAAACAGTGAGAGTTTTACTTCTTCTTTTCCAGTTTGGATTCCTTTTATTTATTTTTCTGCTCTGATTGCTGTGGCCAAATCTTCCAGAACTATGTTGAGTAGTAGTGGTGAAAGTGGGCACCCTTGTCTTGTTCCTGACTTTAGGGGAAATGCTTTCAATTTTTCACCATTGAGGATAATGTTTGCTGTGGGTTTGTCATATATAGCTTTTATTATGTTGAGGTATGTTCCTTCTATTCCTGCTTTCTGGAGAGTTTTTATCATAAATGGATGTTGAATTTTATCAAAGGCCTTCTCTGCATCTATTGAGATAATCATATGGCATTTATTTTTCAATTTGTTAATGTGGTGAATTACATTGATTGATTTGCG
>SJYX01022439.1:187834-202695 GCA_006410675.1 Oreotragus oreotragus
AAACAAACAAACCAAAAAAACAACAACAACAAAAAAGGGGGGAAGAAAAAAAAATGAATGATTGTAAAAATAGTAAAGATATATCTGACCCTTTCTCTGGTGTTGTGGGCTGTGTGGGGTCAGGTCCAAGGGGCTAAAGCAAATAACACTGTCATGTGCACGCAGTGTCTCAGCCCCGCTGGACCTGCCCCTGCTTGTGGCACACAAACCGCTCAGGCTCTGCGTTGCTCTGCTGGGAACCGTCTGAGGCCGGCCCTAGGCTGCATGCCCTTCCCCGATCTAAGCCACTCACGTTTGGCACTCAGGTAGCCTTCAGCAGCGCAGATTCAGTTGGGACTGCGTTTTGTGCCCTTCCCAGGTCCAAATAGCTCAGGTATTTGGCAAGTGTGGTAGCTGCGACTTGTTGCCTTTCCCGTATCTGCTGCTCAGTTTTCTGGGTGTACCGCTGGCACCTCTTGTGAGGCAGATGGTGACTGTCCAGAACCCCCAGCAGTCTTAGCAAAGAAGCCTGCTTGCAATTTGGTAGGTAAAGTCTCTCCTGGGCTTCGATTGCCCCCTTCCAGCCCTTCTGGCTCTGGCTGCCTGTTGCCAGCAGGGGATGGTCTGCAGCCAGCTAGTTCTTTTCTGCCCTTTGTTCAGTGCGCAGTCCTGGTGGTGTCTTATGTTTGAGCTTTTCGCGTGGTAGCTATCCCACAGTCTGGTTTGCTAGCCCCAGTTAGTTCATTCTGGTTACACGTGGCGGGACGTTCCTGCTCGATTCTGAAAAGCACTGCGGCCCGCGCCTCCCACGCCTCCCTGCCCTGCCCCCACTTGGTAATGGCAGATGCAGGCGTTTGCGCTGCTTTTCCGCTGGGGGAGTTACTGTTGGGCTTATAAAATGTTGGTTTTAATTATTTATTTATTTTTCCTTCCTGTTATGTTGCCCTCTGTGTTTCCAAGGCTTGCCACAGACTTGGCAGGGAGAGTGTTTCCTGGTGTTTGGAAACCTCTCTTCTTAAGCTTCCCTTCCTGGGACGGGCTTCCCTTCACGGGATGGAGCTCCCTCCCCACCTCCTTTGTCTCTCTCTCTTTTTTGTTTTTTCGTCTTTTATATTTTTCCCCCTACCTGCTTTTGACATCAATGCTCTGTTTTTCTGGGTGCCTGATGTCCTCTGCCAGCATTCAGAAGTTGTTTTGTGGAATTTGCTCAGCGTTGAAATGTTCTTTTGATGAATTTGTGAGGGAGAAACTGGTCTCCCTGTCCTATTCTTCTGCCATCTTAGGACCACCTCTGTCCCTGCTTTTTAATATGCTATCTAGTTTGGTCATAGCTTTTCTTCTAAGGAGCAAATGCCTTAATTTCATGGCTGCAATCACCATCTGCAGTGATTTTAGAGCCCCCAAAGTAAAATCTGCCACTGTTTCCCCTGTTTCCCCATCTATTTGCCATGAAGTGATGAACTGGATGCCATGATCTTCGTTTCCTGAAAGTTGAGCTTTAAGCCACCTTTTCACTCTCCTCTTTCACTTTCATCAAGAGGCTTTTTAGTTCCTCTTCACTTTCTGCCATAAGGGTGGTGTCATCAGCATATCTGAGGTTATTAATATTTCTCCTGGCAGTCTTGATTCCAGCTTGTGCTTCCTCCAGCCCAGCATTTCTCATGATGTATTCTGCATATAAGTTAAGTAAGCAGGATGACACTATGAACCCCTGAAGTACTCCTTTCCCAATTTGTAACCAGTCTGTTGTTCCATGTTCGGTTCTACCTGTTGCTTCTTGACTTGCATACAGATTTCTCAGGAGACAAGTAAGGTGGTCTGGTATTCCTATATGTTTAAGAATTTTCCACAGTTTGTTGTGATCCACACAGTCAAACGCTTTAGCATATTCAACAAAGCAGAAGTAGATGTTTTTCTGGAACTCTCTTGCTTCTTCAACAATCCAATGGATGTTGGCAGTTTCATGTCTGGTTCCTCTGGCTTTTCTAAATCCAGCTTGAACATCTGGAAGTTCACGTTCATGTTGAAGCCTGGCTTGGAGAACTTAGAGCATTACTGTGCTAATGTTTGTGATGAGTGCAATCCTGCAGTAGTTTGATCATTCTTTGGCATTTCGTTTATTTGGGATTGGAATGAAAACTGACCTTTTCCAATCCTGTGTGAGAAGTTGTAGATATTTACAAAGATGATATTATCCTAGTAAGCTTGTTTTGTGTCCTGAGAGCTTGGCTTGGTAGCTGTCAGATTGGAGACTCAAAATAATTGACAAGTAGAACTGTAAGTTGTGCCCCATTTGCAGCCAGACATGGCTAGACCATTTGAACTCCATTTGCAGCAAGGGACCTACCAACTCTTGTCTTCAAGGGAAATTACTATGGCCATTATGGGGACTATTCCAAATAGGTACGATTTGAGACGTAAACTTAAAATCAAGAGCTTCTAAATCAAACAAACAGAACACAAATAAATAGAACAGGGTATCTATTTTAATTAGTATGCAGAAACTTCCAAAATTCATCATGTAATGGTTTCAAATAGCAAATAAAAAGTTAAAATGATAAAGGATATCTAAAAAGAAGCTAATAATTATTTGAGGAATTGGAAACTGTTTAGCAAATCTCTGCAGGTCACAGAAATTTAAAGTTCATCCACACCCCCCCACACACACACACACCACTCCTCTTTTTCTTTTTCCCCTGGCCCTCTATCAAACCTTACCTATTTTTCTCATAATGCTTGAAAAGATCAAGACAAAGAAAACAGAATTGTCCTGCACTTAACTTGTGCTTTTGTGATATAGATTTCCCACATTTATATTTTCTAGAACCTAACAACAATCCTTTGAAATGTAAACTTTGGGGAGAAGAAAAAAAGAGGAATTTAGAAATTGAGCTAATGAGAAATCCTACAATCTCTACAAATATTAACTATAATTAATGTCTGTCTGCCCATATGTTATACATATGTCTATATATGGATATTGTAGATGTGTAACGTTTTTCTATTTCCAGATGATATTGCCAAAATTGATTTGCAAAAAAGAAAAACAAAAAAAGAAACTCTATTTAGTAGATTTGAGGACCTAAAGAGCTTCTTGGCGACAGTGAAAGAGGAGAGTAAAAAAATCTGGCTTGAAACTTTACATTCAAAAAACAGATCATGGCATTCAGTCCCATCCCTTCAGAGCAAATAGATGGGGGGAAAGTGTGTTAGTTGCTCAGTCATGTCTGACTCTTTGCAACCCCATGGACTGTAGCCTGCCAGGCTTCTCTGTTTGTGGAATTTCCCAGGCAAGAATACTGGAGTGGGTTGCCATTTCTTTCTTCAGGGGATCTTCCTGACCCAGGGATTGAACTCATGTGTCCTGCATTGTAGGTAGATGCTTTATCATCCAATATTTTATTTTCTTGGGCTCCAAAATCACTGTAGACAGTGACTGCACCCATGAAAGTAAGGCACTTGTTCCTTGGAAGAAAAGCTATGACAAACTTAGATAATGTATTAAAAAGCAGAGACATCACTTTGCTATGGACTGTATAGCAAAAGCTATGGTTTTTCAAGTAGTCATGTATGGATATGAGAACTAGACCATAAACAAGGCTGAGCACTAAAGCAAGAATTGATGCTTTCAAATTGTGTTTCTGCAGAACATTCTTGAGAATCACTTGGACAGCAAGGAGATCAAAGCAGTCAATCTCAAAGGAAATCAACCCTGAATTTTCATTGGAAGAACTGTTGCTGAAGCTAAAACTCCAATACTTTGGCCACCTTATGACCCTGATGCTGGGAAAGATTGCAGACAAAAGAAGAAGGGTGTGGCAGAGAATGAGATGGCTGGATACTATCACCAACTCAATGTACATGAATTTGAATAAACTCCAAGAGATAGCAGAAGATAGAGGAGCCTGGCATGCTACTGTCCATGGGGTCACAAAGAGTTGGACAAGACTTCATAACTGAACAGCAAAGTTGATTTGAAGGCAAGCTCTTAAAGGATAGAATCATTCTAAAGTCCTCAAAAATATAACAGGAATCAGCCCAAATGCTTTTCAAGTTCATGTGTTCCTGGATAATCTTCAGTAATCTAAATTCATTGATTTAATTAAAACAGACATATCTTTTAATTTATCAACATTAAATATAATGCAGATAAACTTCTACTTGGGTTTACTGGTCAAATTTATGTTATCTCTGTTGTGATATATGTCATTAAATAACAACAGCTTATGATGATGACTGATTTTGTCTACTATCTCATGAAGATTTCATGGATAATCTAAAATTATTCAGAGCAAATGATGTACACGTAAGGGGGATAAGAGTGGAATTTTTCACAACAAAAATATTCAGTGGTATGTGTACTAAAAAACAGCTTTCAAAACTTTTGTTTACAAAATTTATTTACCATGGTAACTAGTTCACTCTAGTTACTAAGTTAAATCATATGATAGAAATTTATTAAATATGTAGATCATTTCCAACTAAAATATAGTGAAATATTGATTACTGATCATAGGTTTAATTGCTTTGGGTCACCTATTGCAAAGAAAATAAAGATAAATTTGGGTCTATTAGTAAACATTTTGAGTAATATTGAATGACTGTACTGTGAAGAAGCATGATTCTAGAGATAAACAAAGCTGCCAGTCAAAAAATTCTCTTTGACGCAAGGTTCACAGTTGTTACTTCTTAGTTTTCACTAGACATTAAAGTTTCTAAGGTTGAAAAATTCTAGTATATGTATCGGGGAAGGCAATGGCACCCCACCCCAGTACTCTTGCCTGGAAAATCCAATGGACGGAGTAGCCTGGTGGGCTGCAGTCCATGGGGTCGCTAACAGTCGGACAGACTGAGCGACTTCGCTTTCACTTTTCTCTTTCATGCATTGGAGAAGGAGATGGCAACCCACTCCAGTGTTCTTGCCTGGAGAGTCCCAGGGATGGGGGAGCCTGGTGGGATGCCGTCTATGGGGTCACACAGAGTCAGACACGACTGAAGTGACTTAGCAGCAGCAGCAGCAGTATATGTATTACAGCTACTAGAAATAAGGTAAACAACTCTGCAAACAAGAAAATCAACATGTCTTTTTTTGGCTAAGAAAAAAAACAAGAACCAGGAATGGGGGTGTCGTACAAACTGCTAAGCAAGGGCAACCTCTAGAGCTCTGAGAAGGAAAGGGCCGTGAATAGACTATAAGAACAAGAAGGGTGGTCAGGACTGTACTAGCTAGAGGCTGCTCGTGGGAGCAATGTTTGGTTTTGAAACAAGTCAAAGTTTAAGACAGAATCCATAATAATTTAAGGAACTGTGTCAGGGTAACAAAGTCATTGTTCGAACTCTTGAAAAGAAAATTCCAAACTAAAGCACCAAGACCACAGTTCTGTAACTTACTTCCCTGGGAAGCTTAGCTGGGCCTCTTCTGCTCCTAAATGCCTCTCTCAGACATGTCATTTCCCAACTATACTCAGTTCATGGGTGGATGTAGGTAAGCTGCTGACGTGAAAGCTCTCTCTCACTCGGTTCTTGTTAAAGGAAATGAGAGTAATTTTATCTGAACTAAAACTTTTTATTATTTCAGAATAGGAAGGAAGTAAATAAAGGACAAGCTAAGGACAAAAATTTGGGAAGAAAGAAATAGAAGTAATCAATCCTGTAATCAAGCTAGCTAAAACTGAATTGTTATTGTGGGAGTTTTAAGAATGAGCTTTAATATCAATTGTGTACTTACGTAAAAGTAACTTAATTTTCTTTCATCTGCTAAAAGAACAAAACTTTATTGGATTATTGGCCTGCTCTTGGTAAGAGATAATGAAAGATTTTCTTGTGGCATATTTGGATGAGTTTCATTATGAAGCTGACATTCAGTTATGTAAAATCACTGAGCAAGTCACTTGGCTTAAAAGGGTGGGGAGGGAGATGGGGGCGGTTCAGGATGGAGGGAACACATATGCATATGGCCGATTCATACTGATGTATGGCAAAAAAAAATCACAATATTGTAAAATAATTATTCTCCAATTAAAATAAATTAATTTTTTTTAATGCTGTGATTCCTTCAGTGGGGGCTTTGATTGGTTTGAGTCTTGTGGACCGTGACTCCAAAGTGCATTCTAAACATTGGGCATTATTCTCCTTATAGTGTCTCTGGTGTACTGTATTCCCTGAAAAAGCTTCAAATGCATGTTGTCAGCTGCTAACTATCAAACAAACAATCTCCTCAAGACTGGACTATCAGAAAAGCAAAGAGAATGACCAACTAAAGGATTATGAGCCTGAAACTTTGACCTGTGAATGTCATATGGAATCAGGAGAAATGTCATGCTCTGTGATGCAACAACAGCAATCAACAAGACTGAGAAAACTACTGAGCGGTAGCTAACAGTGGTCCTTCTGCCTTAAATTTCTCACATCTCCCGGGCTGGTATTTTGATCAAAAGGAAGATTTTTTTCAAAAGAAAAAAGAAACTGCAGACCCAGGAGGAACCACCCGCCCCCAGGATGGCAAACCAAGACTTAAAGTTTCAGCCTCTTCTCAGAGTGGAGGTCAGCATTAGTGATGCAACCTTGCCTGCAACAATCCTGCCTTCCATTAATAATCTTCTTGTCCTGCCTTGTTTTAATAAAAGCCTTCCATTTCGTCAATTCCTCAGAAAATCTTTCTATTTACTAAATGGGTTGCTGCTCAATTCATGAATAATTGAATAAAGACAACTAAGCTTTTACATGTACTCAGTTGAATTTTTTTAAACATAATATTTCTAACATAAAGTGGTGGAGGGGGAGTTAGGTGATAAGTTATGAGGCAAAAAATTCCTTGTTTAGAATGTCCTTCAATTTTCTCTTATACCCAAAGGTTAACTTCTATTAGTCAGTCTGCAGTACATAAGGGAAGACTGTGTGAAGTGATTTGTGAGTGATAGGCTGTCATCAATTCATCACCTCCATGCAACTCAGTGCTCACCAATCATTAACAGTCTTTCAGGCTTGCATTGAAAGAATGAGACTAAGGGAGAATGGGCCTACTGTGCACTGCCATATGGCACAGAAAGACCACTAATAAATTTGATCATGTCTGTCACCGTGAGTACTGATATCACATGATATGTTCAATTCTTATGGTTTTTTCAGTCTCACTTTATTGTGTAATCCCGAAGTTCTGTGGAATCCCAGCTAAGAATCAAAGATCTCAGTTGTTATTTAAAAGCACACATTTATAAATCTGAAATTTCTGGATTTATGGAGTACATCTACACTGAGGAATCAAAGTTAGTCATATTAGCAAGTATAGATACTGAGTCTCCATAACTTAGTGGCTCCCCTAAATGGCTTGTAAATTATGGGGGCCTTGCTCAGAGTCTCCAAAATATCTAATTATATCTCGTTTGGAAAAGAGCATTTAAGATGCTGCCTATGATGTTGTGAGACATCACAGATAACAGTGTGGTATCTAGTACTGCTTCATTCTTCCATACATTCTTACTCAAAACTAACTTTTATTGATAATTAAGATTTACATTTTCTTTGAATCAGAATGACAACTTATCCATTGTGATAACATAAAAGAAAATAAAATTTTGTTCTGGTTAAATTTGAAGTGCCTATTAAAACAGCCATGTAGAGATATCAAATAGTGAATCAAATGTAGATTAGCAAACCCGGAGTTGCAGTGTAAGTCAGAGTTATATACACTTATATTTAGGCTTTCAATATATATGTGCATATTTATGAACATGAGTATGAATGAAATAATATAGGGGGATGAAGTCTAAGAATAAGCCTGCATTATTACAATATTTTACAGATGAAATAAAAGGAAGAACAGATCAAAATAAACTTAAATGTAGTCACAAGAAAGAAAGTATATGATTGTTGTTGTTCAGTAGCTCAGTTGTGTGTGACTCTTTGTGACCCCATGGACTGCACCACACCAGGCTTCGCTTTCTTTTGGTATCTCCTAGAGTTTGCTCACACTCATGTCTACTGAGCTGATGATGCCACCCAATCATCTTATCCTCTGTTGCCCCTTTTTCCTCTTGCCTTTTCCACTATCAGGATCTTCTCCAATGAGTTGGCTTATCACATCAGGTGGCCAAAGTATTGGAGCTTCAGTTTCAGCACCAGTCCTTCCAATGAATATTCAGGGTTGATTTCTTTTAGGATTGACTGCTTTGATCTCTTTGCCATCCAAGGGACTCAAGAGTCTTCTTCAGCACCACAGTTCAAAAGCATCAATTCTTCAATGCTCAATGAAAATATCCAGTTTAGGATATTATCATAAAATCCAACAGAAAAATGTGCTTCAAAAAGGAGAAAATGGTCCCAATTTAACTAATGCTGATAAACACCAAGAAAGAGGAATATGATAGATTTAGAAACATAGGAATTCATGTTTGGGAGTTCGTGTAAAAAAATAAATAAATACAAAAAAAAAAAGAAAGAAAAATAGGAAATCCTGAAAAGAGCAATCTCAATGTAGTGTTGTGATCACTCACTGATTTGAGGCTATGTGTTAAGGAAATGGAGATAAAACTTTAAGTCAAGGAGGTATATTTAAGATAAGTTCTTGTACACCTGTGGCAGATTCATGTCAATGTATGCCAAAACCAATAGAGTACTGTAAAGTAAAATAAAATAAAATAAAATAAAAATAAAAAATAAAGGAAACCAAAAAAAAAAAAAAGATATAAAAGTTCAGTTCAGTCCAGTCCCTCAGTCATGTCCGACTCATTGCAATCCCATGGACTCATTGCAACCCGATGGACTGCAGCTGGCCAGGCTTCCCTGTCCATCACCAACTACCGGAGCTTGCTCAAACTCCTAATATATGAGAGTAAGTGAAATTCGTAGGCTGATGGAAATGAAACACAGGGAGAAACCAAGGGTGTAGGGGTAGCAATCATCCCTAGGAAGTTCCCATTTTTTCAGGCAATAAACTCCGTTACGTGTTTCAGTGAGTGTGGTTCTTGTTATCTTGCAACTGAATAAACCTGAATGATACAAGCCACCACTAGGATTATTTAGAAGTTGGAGACACACTGAGAAAAGAGAAGCTACTTCCAGCAGTTCTCAAACAAAAGCAAATCAACCAGGGAGAAGTCTTGTGAGAATCTGCCAATCTGAAATGATAATGGGGTCTTGACATTTTTTGTGACAAACAACTTGCTAGAAAAAAATGGCTGCCAAGACAGGCCTAAGGAATTTGGACTCTTACCGCTGGGCTTTAGAAATCTTGGTGAAAAGTCCCTGCCCCCAGTTTGCCCTGAAGGATGGTAACTCACCCCTGCCCTCAATGTACTGAAAATCAGAATCCAAATTTGGGGATTTACAAACTCTCTTTATTTGGGGATTTACAAAGTTTCTCTCCTCCAATATAGTATTTGATATTAGGTAGTCCACAGCCCTAATGACCTAGAACTTGAAGTCAGATTCAGTTCAATTTAGAACAAATAGTTGTGTGTGTGTGTGTGTGTGTGTGTGTGTGTTTTCAACTTTGTACCTTGTATTGTGGTACAGCAACCCACTCCAGTATGTTTGCCTGGGAAATCCCATAGACAAAGGAGTCTGGCAGGCTATGGAGTCACAAAGAGTCAGGTACAACTAAACAACTGAATAACAATAGCCAATTAACAATGTTGTGATAGTTTCAGGTGGACAGCAAAGCAACTCAGCCAAATGTATACATGCATCCATTCTCCAAGGGATGGGAGTTTGGGAGAGAACAAATAGCTTTTTTTCTTTTCTTTTTTTCTTTTTTTTTTCAGTTTCATCAGTTTATACAATTTGGCATTGTGGAAAAAATTCATACCAAATACATATTTGTTAAACCAATGCCTGGTTAAGACTTTGTAAAATTAAATATGTGTTTAAAGTCTTTTTTAATTCCTCAAAGTGTGTTTTTATAAACAATAAGAATTCTAACTTTATTTTTCCCAATTTCTCAGTCTGAATTTTACTTAGTATTATAATGACCATCTATATATGTTCTGTGTTTCAAGAATAAAAAGGTCTGGTCCAAGATAGCAATATAAAGATCTTAACTTATTGTCTTCCAAAGACATGTTGGCTCTAAACTTACAGATAGAATATTTCCTCCTGAAAAAGAACTGAGGACTGATAGAACAGCTTTTGCACAAAAGATGCTAGAGGGACCACATGCAGATTGGTAAGAGAGGTGGAGACCTGGTATTCACAAAAACCCCATCCCCTGACACAGCAGGCTGCAATAGAGAGGGATATCACTGAGTGGTTTGAATGCAGACTTACCTGTCTAGGCTCACAAAACAAGCAAGCAAATGAAAACTACACCCACCCCAAAACAAACAAACAAAAGCAGCAGCTTAAAGGCAACTAGATTGTATGTGTGGCTTCATTCGTAGGCCAGAAGGTAAAGAATCCACCTGTCATGAGGGAGACCTCGGTTCAGTTCCTGGGTTGGGAAGATTCACTAGAGGAGGGCACAGAAACCCACTCCAGTATTCTTGCCTGGAGAAACCCTATAGACAGGGGAGCCTGGTGGGCTGCAGTTCATGGAATCACAGAGTTGGACACAACTGGGCAACTAAGCACAGACTATACATGAAGGAAATCCACTTACCAGCATCTGCCAAATGGGCAGGGAAGTGCTAGAACTCTCTCCAGGCTTGGTGGCACCAGACACCATTTTTATGTCCCTTCCACCTTGGCTTTCCTTGAGGCTTAGATGGTAAGGAGTCCATCTGTGATGAGGGAGACCCAGGTTTGATCCCTGGGTTGGGAAGATCCACTGGAGAAGGGAATGGAAACTCTCTGTAGTATTCTTGTCTGGGGAATCCCTGTGAACAGAGGCACCTGGTGGGCTATAGCCCATGTGGTCACAAAGAGACACAACTGAGCAACTCACACATACCATATTGATAGCTCAGGTAGGGACAGAGTCTAGTCACTCTAGCTGGCCTGCCAAGCACCCCCAACCCAAGCACACATTAATTCATCACTTCAATTCAGTCTCTCAGTCATGTCTGACTCTTTGCAACCCCATGGACTGAAGCACATGAGGCCTCCCTGTCCATCATCAACTCCCAGAATTTGCTCTAACACATGTCCATTGAGTCGACAATGCCATCCAACCATCTCATCCTCTGTTGTCCCTTTCTCCTCCAGCCTTCAATCTTTCCCAGCATCAGGGTCTTTTCAAATGAATCAGTTCTTCAAACCAGATAGCCAAAGTATTGGAGTTTCAGCTTCAGCATCAGTCCTTCCAATGAATATTCAGGACTGGTTTCCTTTAGAATGGACTGGTTGGTTCTCCTTGCAGTCCAAGGGACTCTCAAGAGTCTTCTCCAACACCACAGTTCAAAAGCATCAACTCTTTGGCACTTAGCTTTCTTTATAGTCCAACTCTCACATCCATACATGACTACTGGGAAAACATAGCTTCGACTAGATGGACCTTTGTTGGAAAAGTAATGTCTCTGCTTTTTAATATGCTATCTAGGTTGGTCAATGGCACCCCACTCCAGTGTTCTTGCCTGGAGAATCACAGGGATGGGGGAGCCTGGTGGGCTGCCATCTCTGGGGTCACACAGAGTCGGACACCACTGAAGTGACTTAGCAGCAGCAGCAGCAGCAGCAGGTTGGTCATAGCTTTTCTTCCAAGGAGCAAACGTCTTCTAATTTCATAGCTGCAGTCAACATCTGTAGTGATTTTGAAGCCCCGCAAAATAAAGTCTGTCACCGTTTCCACTGTTTTCCCATCTATTTGCCATGAAGTGATGAGACCAGATGCCATGATCTTCATTTTCTGAATGCTGAGTTTTAAGCCAACTTTTTTACTCTCCTCTTTCAATTGCATCAAGAGGCTCTTTAGTTCCTCTTCACTGTCTGCTATAAGGGTGGTGTCATCTGCATACCTGAAACTATTGATATTTCTCCTGGCAGTCTTGATTCCAGCTTTTGCTTCATTCAGCTCAGCATTTCTCATGATGTACTCTGCATTTAAGTTAAATAAGCAGGGTGACAATATACAGCCTTAATGTACTCCTTTCCTTATTTGGAACCAGTCTGTTGTTTCATGTCCAGTTCTAATTGTTACTTCCTGACATGCATACAAATAATTGATTAGGTAAATGAAAATCAAAACCATAATGAGAAGTCACTTCTCATCTGTCAGAATGGCTATCATCAAAAAGATGAGAACTATGATAATGGCATGAAAAAAGGGAACTTTCACGCACTGTTGATGGGAATACAAACTGGTGCAACCACTATAGAAAACCATAGGGAGGGTCTTCAAAAAAATCAAAAATGCAACTACCATACAATTCGACAATTCTACTTCTGTGTATTTATGTGAAGAAAAGAGAAGCACCAATTCAGAAAGATATATACATACTCCTATGCTCACTGTCACATTATTTATAATAGAATATAGAGGCCTCATGGGCTTCCCTAATAGCTCAGTTGGTAATGAATCTGCCGGCAATGCAGGAGACTCCACTTCAATTCCTGGATCAGGAAGATCTGCTGGAGAAGGGCTAGACTACCCTTTCCAGTATTCTTGGGCTTCCTCGTGGCTCAGCTGGTAAAGAATCTGCCTGCAATGTGGGAGACCTGAGTTCAATCCCTGGGTTGGGAAGATCCCCTGGAGAAGGGAACAGCTACCCACTCCAGTATTCTGGCCTGGAGAATTTCATGAACTGTATATTCCATGGGGTCACTAAGAGTTGGACATGACTGAGCAACTTTCTTTTTCAAAGAATCCTTATGGGTATAAAGGACAAGGAAGCCTGGTGTGGGGCAGTCCATGGGGTTGCAAAGAGTTGGATATGACTTAGCAATTGAACAGCAACAGGATATGGAAGCAACCTTCATGTCCACTGANAACTGTATATTCCATGGGGTCACTAAGAGTTGGACATGACTGAGCAACTTTCTTTTTCAAAGAATCCTTATGGGTATAAAGGACAAGGAAGCCTGGTGTGGGGCAGTCCATGGGGTTGCAAAGAGTTGGATATGACTTAGCAATTGAACAGCAACAGGATATGGAAGCAACCTTCATGTCCACTGATAGATTAAATAATGATGTAGTAAATAGGTGTTGCTAGTGTTCAAGATCCACCTGCCAATGTAGGAGACATAAGAGATGGGTGTTTGATACTTGGGTCAGGAAGATCCCCTGGAGGAGAGCATGGCAACCCACTTAAGTATTCTTGCCTGGAGAATCCTATGGAGAGGAGCTTGGCAGGCTACAGTCCATAGTGTCAGAAAGAGCTGGAAATGATGGAAGCAACTTAGTTCAGTTCAGTCACTCAGTTGTGTCTGACTCTTTGCAAACCCATGGACTGCAGCAAGCCAGGCTTCCATGTCCATCACCCATTCCTGGAGCTTGTTCAAACTCATGTCCATCGAGTTGATGATGCCATCCAACCATCTCATCCTCTGTGACCCCCTTCTCCTCTTGCCTTCAATCGTTCTCAGCATCACGGTTTTTCCCATTGAGTTGGTTCTTTTCATCAGGTGACCAAAGCACTGGAGCTTCCGCTTCAACATCAGTCCTTCCAACGAATATTCAGGGCTAATTTCCTTTAGGATTGACTGGTTTGATCTAGTTACAGTCCAGGGGACTCTCAAGAGTCCTCTCCAACACAACAGTTCAAAAGCATCAATTCTTTGGTGCTCAGCTTTATGATCCAACTCTCACATTCATATATAACTACTAGAAAAACCATAGCTTTGACTAGATGGACCTTTGTTGGCACAGTAATGTCTTTGCTTTTTAATATGCCATCTAGGCTTGTCAGGGCTTCCCTGATAGCGCAGTTGGTAAAAAAAATCTGCCTGCAATGCAGGAGGCCTGGGTTCAATCCCTGGGTTGAGAAGATCCCATGGAGAAGGGAATAGCTACTCACTCCAGTGTCCTGACCTGGAGAATTCCATGGACTGTATAGTTCATGTATTAGCAGAGATTCAGACATGACCGAGGGACTTTCACTTTGACTAGGCTGGTAATAGCTTTTCTTTCAAGGAGGAAGCCTCTTTTAAGGTCATGGCTGCAGTCATCATCTGCAGTGATTTTGGAGCCCAAGAAAATAAATTCTGTCATTGCTTCATTGTTTCCCCCTCTGTTTGCCATGAAGTGATGGGACCAGATGCCATGATCTTAGTTTTCTGAATGTTGAGTTTTAAGCCAACTTTATCACTCTCCTCTTTCAGTTTCATCAAAAGGCTCTTTAGTCCTTTTTCCTTTTCTGCCTTAAGGTTATGTCATGTGTATATGAGGTTATTGATATTTCTCTCTGCAATCTTGATTCCAGATTGTGCTTCATCCAGCCTGGCATTTCACATGACATGCTCTGCATATAAGTTAAATAAGTAGGGTGACAATATACAGCCTTGACATACTCCTCTTCCAATTTGGAACCATTTTGCTGTTCCATATCCAGTTCTAACTGCTTTTTCTTCACCTGCATACAGGTTTCTCAGAGGGCAGGTAAGGAGGTCTGCCAATTAGCACACATGCAAACGTATTATACAATGGTATATCCTTCAACCATGAACAAGAATAAAATATTGCCATTTGTAACAATATGGGTGGACGTAAAGGGTTGTCTGGTAAGTGAAATAAGTCAGACAGAAAGCCAATTATCATGTGATTTCACTTATGTGGTACATAGCAAAAAAACAAGTGAATATAAAAACAGAAACAGACTCAGAACACAAACAGTTGGTTTCCAGAGAGGGTGGGGGCAGGAGTCAGTTCAGTTCAGTTCAGTCGCTCAGTCGTGTCCGACTCTTTGCGACCCCATGAATCGCATCACGCCAGGCCTCCCTGTCCATCACCAACTCCCGGAGTTCACTCAGACTCACGTCCATCGAGTCCGTGATGCCATCCAGCCATCTCATCC